>NTHP01000050.1:1983340-1996867 GCA_003416845.1 Oplegnathus fasciatus | reverse complement strand
TAAATACACACACACACACACACACACAGACGCGATCATATATATACACACACACACACAAACAATTGGAGTCTCATTTCAAGGCAGTTAGAATCAAATTATTTCCTCCTCTCTGGGTGTTTTTCTTCGTTTGCATCAAATTTTGGATTCAGCTGTAGCTCGGTGTTGGCAGCCTTGCAGCAATCCCGTGAAATCAATAGGATTTGCTATGCTTGGGATGAGCTCACTCGTCCATTCACCACACAGGGAATACCTCTACTAAACTCCTAAACTGTTTTAGCTGGAGGTTAAAACTACTGAGTGTCAAAAGAAAGTGTTAGCATGTTGAGCTACAGCCCGGGCAACTGTCCCAACACAATTCGTGTACTCTTCCTTTCTAGTCTTGATTTTTCTGCTTCAGTTTTAATGACTAGTGGCTAAAGCACAAACTGCAGCACTACAGGAAGCAGGGTAGGATTGGAAAAGTAGCTTCACAGCCAGTGTTCAACCATAGAGGTCTTAAGCAGGAAGACAGGGAGATTTGGAAGAAGAAAGAAAGCCATACGGGATGGAAGAAGGCGATTTGGCAGAGCCGTCAGGCAGGCGTAGTTCGTCCAGCCTCATGTGTAGATCTGGTTTGTGGGTCGGAGCGTTGGTGGGGCTGGGCCCTGCAGCTGCTGCCGTGTGGCTGCAAGTCAAGCAGGGAACCGAGCCCTGGCTGCCTCCCTCTCAGGCCGAGGCTCACCACACCAAGACGCTGCACTGCGCTCCACTCGCTAACGTGGGAAGATGAAAAGGAACATCAGATGTTTTTTGTATTACTCACTCACTGTGTGCGAGTGTGGCGTCGTGTGTGTGTGTGTGTTGTCTGTCTGTCTTGCACTATTTCTTTGGCACAGTCCAGCCTGCAGTTGATTACCTGCTCCTGTTTCATAGTCTGTCTGTTCCCAAATGCTTCGACTATGTCAGGAATGCTGCTCCCCCCCCAACATACTTTTTATTTGTTTGGAGCACCACCTGGTTTAGCTGTTTTGTAAGGCGTGGCCAGAATTTTTCAGATTTTTTTTTTTTGGGTTTGTGTATTACCAGCTGTCCAATTATTTTCTAGACGGGGAACATGTTGGTTGCAATTGGTCATGAAATTAAGCGGAAAGGCTGAAAAGATCTGTGTGATTGTGTGTATTTGTGTGAAATGACATGTTTCTAGTACAAGTAACATAAGTGCATTTCAATCATACCAAACTTGTCAGGTTCCTTGTACTCGCAGATGCAATTTTGCATCAGTGGTCTGCTTTTTAAAATTCTTTCTTTTCAAAAGGTTAAATTGCGCTACACTGTGCTGCAGGAGCATATGAGGCAGAGGGGAGGAGAAAGAGAAAGGGCTGGAATGAGGAACTGGGCAGTAAGGAAAAACCTCAGATACAAAGACAATGACCATCTTATCTGCTTTACATATGGACTGAGGATTTTAAATTCTTGGCCTTTCTTTGCTGTTTTTGAGTATGGAGTCCGAACAGGGGTGCAGCAGTATGCAGGAGATGTAGAGACGTGATAGAAATCTGCAAAGTTGCCGGATAAAATGTATTTGAATTGTCTTGGAAATTATGGGTGAGTTTAAGCCCTTTTTTAACCCCTTGTTCTGTTTTTGAGTGTGAAAGGGAGCTGCTGAGAAAGAGTCATCTTATCTCATATCAACCTTACGTATGAGATGGACATGCTACACATGTCTACACAGTGGATATTTGGTTTGGGTTTGGGTTGGTGTACATGGACTCGAGGGATCAGTTCCTATCAGGTACCCTGTCACTCTAAGAAAGCCATTCACACACATTCTGCTCTTGTTTCTTCTGCCCTCTTTCCCTCCACTTTGCCGCTACACCTCTCTTTTCCTCTCCTCCCTCTTAGCAGCCTTGAGTCCAAGGTCGAACCAAGTTCGGTGGAACTAGAAAATAGTGAGTCATTGTTTTTAAAAACAAAGTGACAGTGACCCGGCACCTCGCCTGCCCTCTCTCGCTTCTTTTTCTCTTCCTCATTCTTCCTCTCTGTTTATATTCTGTCTCTTTGTCTCCCTCTGTCTGTACCTATCTTTCCCCTTCTCCTTCCATCCCTCCCTTCCTCTCTCCTCTGCCAGTGCCGGAAGGTAGAGAGAAGGAGGCGAGCCAAAGTCACCAGTGTGATCTGATTTAGGCCTCTCTCTTCTCTTGGCCAGCCATCTGACAGCGCAGGGCCTGCATGTTGCTCTTTTCTACCCGCTTCAATCTGCCACAGCCTGGCTCTGTGCCACAGCTGTAACGGGACCCAGCGTTGTGTATAAATAGGCTAGGCCAGCTCCCCTTGCCATGCTCCTCAATGGGAGGCCGAGGCAATGGAGGAACAGGTGCTCCAACCCACACACTCCCTCTCTCTCCGCTTCGTCTCCCTTTCCCAAGCCCCCCCACCTTTATCTGATGTCCTTAAATGTGGAAGTACAGGTCAGTCACGACGCATGTGTTAGCCGCCTTCGCTCGTTGTATCACTCATTGTCCCCTCTTATTGTTAACAAAAGATTTTAAAAAATACTTCCTGAGTGGTTTAATTTAATGGCACACTTAGCTTATTTCCACTCTTCAAACTGCCCCCCTCTTTGTCTTTCCCTGGCTCACCTACTGTTATTTTGGTCCTCAACTCTCTTTGTTTTGGAGGTACAAGTTGGTACATGTTAATCAAAATGCCTCTCGTGCAATTTCTCAGCATCATTTTTCACTGTAGAAGCCACAGCTTGGCAGTGGGCGCACAGGGAGCTGGCTTTACTTCTCAGGACTTTCCACAGCTATATTAACAAACAAATGCATTTTTCCACTGGCAGTCCACTTGGCACTGCGGCCGCATATTCTCTCTCCTGGGGTTTGTTCAGCAACTGAGCTGTTGACAAATCTATAATCAGCAGATCACCTCATCGGGGGCAACGTGCGCCTAAGCTGACAGAGAGAGGAAACTTCTCACAGTCCAGAGTTAGCTGCCACCTGGTTTCACGCTAGACAGGTCTGGTTTCACGCTAAGCTAACGTGCGGCTGCCCTCTGCTACAGTGAAAGGCAGAGGCAGGCTGGTTCCTGGGCCACAGAGGGCTCCACTCTCACCTTCTAAAACTGCCACTGTGATCCACTTTCTCGCTGCCAGCCAGCACTGGGCAAGCCAGCCAGCTACTGTTAGTTGATGCATATTAAATTCTCTGCAGGGAGCACAACTCTAAAAATAAGAGAAGAATCTGTCTGAAATTGTAGCTACACTATAACGGCGGCTGCAGCTGTGGGTGCTAACTGAATAGTGGAGATGGCAGTTTCTGACAGAGATAGCCGTTACATTGGTATGACCTCAGTTGCACCGGTCATGCTCAAGTAATTTTTGAGCTGTAATTATGGTGAGCTTATTCTGTGAGCTAATTCTGCTTCATATTTGACAAGGAGAGGGAGTAAAATGGCAGGGAGCAGAAGTGAAATTTGTCAATATTTCTGCCATTTAACAGATGTCTTTAAAGTAACATGGAATGAATGCAAATTGGAAAAATGTTTTTGATCACACTCCTTACAAACAGGCAATACTTAATTAGATTTACAGCCGCCCTGGCCGTTTTTCCTATGATGTAAGGAATATCTGCAAGGAAAACAAGTATAAGGAGAGAGGTTAGGTGGATGTTTTCTTTTTCGTCAGATCACACTGTTGCAAGCACGCTGCATAAACCACAGTCTCCCAGCCTTGATTTGCTGTGTAGTAAAATCTAAATTAGAATATTTTGTTCTCAGTTGCCACCATTATAGCTTCTTCACACTGTGGCTGAATCGTGTCCATAGTGTTTAGGTTTTCTGTGGAAACGTGAGCCTGGAGACATCTAAATCAAGGTTAAAGAAAATGAATACCAGTATTTTTCAGAATGGCACCTTATTATAATCGAAATCTGTTCAGTTGCCAAGTAGATTAAAAGTACTGGAATATCTTGAGATATTGTCGGCGCAGAGTAATTTTGACAGCTTAGTTTCAAATTACATACTTGCACATCACAGAAACCAGAAGGGCTAAGTACATTATACATATACTGTGTCACTATACAGTATTCGCACTTTAAATGCTCAGTAATTAGTAGGTGTTTTCACACATGCAGCCTCTTACTGTTTAACTCAATTTTGCGTGAACAAGGAGCTCACGCCACAATATGACAGTTAATGTCCTTTACAACAATTGGACTATATAAGTTGTGGTAACATTACAGATGAAGTTTCATTTTAGAGTTGAACAATATACCGTTTCAACATCAACATTGCGATATACACATGTGCTGTAGTCACACTGCAAAGAATGCAATCTAATAATCTAATAAGTTAGACCCACCATAAACTAAGGAACCATTTTACTGCTTGATAGAAAATGAAAATTCAAAATTCACTTTTTGTAACTAATCATAAAGGTAAACAGCCAGTCCCTCTGATAAATAGCATCATTTACCCTCATTTAATTACAGTTTGGTTACTGGCTTCACATGCATGCTCTTCCTGCACAACAAAAGAGCGATCGCAGTCATTCTCAGAGCAGAGTTGTGTAGAGTTTGGTGTCACAAAAATGAAAGAAGACTTAAATAAAATCCTTAATCTGCTATTTCTAATTATATTTATGGAGCAAAAACAGATATTTTACTTTCCTCTTTGAATTACATAAATTAAAAGCTGCATATATCTGTTTTTTTTTAAATATCATAATCTATACTGCAGAAAAATGTAAACTACAGTTTTGTTTTTTCCCAATATCGTTGAGCCCTGTCCCGTCCTGGCATACTGCATTATGCTCTATTGTCTGTGTATGGAGGATGGACCAGCAGAGGAATTCAGCAGCATTAGCGGTGGCATTTGAATGGTCACATCATATTAAAATAACATTAAAGCATACCTAGTGTAAAATAACATTCAGGCATTGCTTGTGTGAACAACAGAAGCTGCGGCCTTCACTTGAACAGTTTGGGGAATTTATTCAGTTACTGTTACAGCATGTTTGTGTGAAAAGACCTCATAACTATTCAAGCGGTGCACGCAGTGACAAATGTCTAGACAGTATCTTTTTTTATAGGCCTATGTTTGTTTTTTTTTTTATCAAGAGGACATTTCTGAGGATTCAGTTCCTGAAAATGTCTTGTGTAAAATTTTGGGAGAGGAACCGTTAATTTGTTAATCTCCTATTGAGGACTTAAACTCATTCACCTCGCTCCATTTCTAAGCTTTTTCCTCTGCTGTTTCTGTTTGTCTGACACCCCTCTATACGTTCCTCCTCCTCCTCCTCCTTTTCTCATTCCTGCTGCCAAATTAAGTGTCAAACAGACAGGGAAGGAGGGTGGATGGCCCACATTTCTCCTATAGAGGTCCACAGTATGGTACAGTACGTTCCAGTCTGTGCCCTGTTATTCCTTTCTCTGCTCTGCTCTGATACAACCCCCCCCCCTTGGGCTCATTAGCAGCTGATTGGGTTGTTATTGTAATTAAGAGCTCCTGACCAGCCAGTGAGAGCACCAAGCTGTCTGCTAATGGGTGGTCCTCAGTGGGAGGGTGGGCTATAGAGGGGTCACGGTCATTGTCCAACAAACCCCCCACCCACACAATGTCTACCAGGCTTTTTTTCTTATGGTGTCTGTTTATGTAAGTCAGAATGTAAATTAAACTTCACAGTACAGTCTTTGTGTCAGAGCATTTTGTTTGACAATTTTTGCTCTCTAGATGACAAAAAATGAAAAATGGTGCAGCAGGTGTCTTCCTCTTTCAATAAACCTTCCTGTCTTTCTGTCCCATGTTCCCCCCTCATATATCCAGTCACAGGCTCAGTTTGTAGAGTGTTTTTATATTGTAGGTGAACATTGCTTATTGTTGCGTTTGTGGCCAAAACGTTGCAACCCCCCCTCCCTCCCCTATCTCCCCCCTGTGATTCTGTGTGTGTGTGCCTGTTGCTTGTCATGTAACAGTGGTCCATAGCGGCCATCCATTCATGCATGTGATCACCAACCGTCCTGTAGGTCCCTTACGTCACTCTGTGTTCCTGCCTGGGCTCAGGTTACACTTTCACCCTCCTCACTCCCCTCCCATCACTTCTCTGCCCCCTTTCACCCCTTCTTCTTCCCCTCTTTTGCCCGCCACCCGTTTCCCTCTGACTCAATCTCGCTCCGTCTCCCTATTCGCGCTCTTTGCCTCTCCTGTGTCCCCCTGCTCCTAAACCTGGGAGGAGAGAGGGAGGAGATGGCTCATTATTTTAAAGACACAGTGGCTCTCGCAACCAACCCCCGACTACATAACACTCCACTCCTTTACTCTCCCTCCTTCTCCTCCCCTCTTCCCCATCTGCCCCCCGATGACCCTCCCCCCCTCTCTCGTTCCTGTCAGTCGAAAACAAGACTCCATTTTGCAGAGGGAGCTCCCAGCAGCACCATCTACTGCCTCCCCTCATGGCCCACTAACATTTCTTTGTGTCAATAAAGCTTCTCCAACAGGAGACGTGACATATATGCTAGCCTGTTAGCATGCTGTGTGAGAAGAAAGACCTCATTTCCAGTAACATAATTCTTACCTGCAGTGGGGAAAATACATTAATGTGAAAAGGTCATGTTTGTGTCCTCTTGGTGTGTCTTGAAGATCATTGTGGGCAGAGGTGAGTTGCACCCTGGCCCTGCTGGTGTTGCGTAACGTATTTTGTTATGTTGTCGTGTTGCACAATAGGTATCCGGTTAGTGCTGCAGGCTGACGGCGAGTGGGTGGCCTGTAGGCCTGTTTGATGTGTCCAGGAGATAAGACAGGAGGGGCAGAGAGGTGTAAGGTTGCTGTTATCACTGGGAATAACACCAACTGCCACATAGTGGAGGAAGAAGTGTGTTTTTGTGTTTTGGTTTCTGATACAGTATGTGTCTGATAAAGAGGGTGTGGCCAAGGCAAACTGGCTAGCTTGCGTGAATGAGTTGCTGTTGTTGTTTCAAACTCTGCTTTATCTGATGAGATGTTTAACAGCTGAAATGGATTTATTGTCTTATTTTATGAGTTGTTTTTGGCTGCTGGCAAGAGCGGCTGCAAGCGGAAGTGTGCAAAGTTGAGCTGGCTTTGGCCACGTCCACACTAACGTGTGCTTTATTTGATTTTAGATTTGTAATTTATTTATAATTCATTTTGTCACTTTATTACAGAACTCCTGCTGTTTAGAGAGATATTTACAGACTGCTTTTGCAGAGACAAAGTCTTAGTTTAAACTTCCAGAAAGTTGGCGGCTCCATCAGAGTGGAAGCTCTGCTGTGTTGTTCTGATTGTGGGGATAAAAACGTTTTCAGCCAGTCTGGGAGTACTGACCCTGGGGTCACTTATGTCTGTATTTATGATAATGTCATCGTCATTGAAAATATTCTGGTACACTTTCATTCAGTTTTGAAAATCTTGGTGAGCTTCTTCCTTGTGAAGTTGTGCGCACTGCTGCTAATGTATTGTAGGGATGTAGTGCAACCTGACCTTCCTCTAGTTAGATTTCAGTATTGTCTTCCTGACGATACTGGGCCACCGTGACAGATATGAACACATTTGGATATCCAGTCTGTAACATCCTGAATAATTAACAGGGTGGCTGCCCTTGTTGGGTGGTTTACAGTTGATCGCTACTGTTTAATATCTCACTTGGACAATTCCTTTTATCTTAAGTTTTGTCACCATGTCAAATAAGATAAATGTTATCAACATACCTGCCTACGTTTCATCACTCTTTTGTTAGGTGTCCTACAGAGGCAAATAACAAGATTTTGACATTTAGTCTTGCCATCGTGTCTATATTTCTCCTCAGTTAAAATGTTTAGTGAATTGTGACGCTTTTTTTATTTTATTCAGTTTCATTTGTTTTACTTCATCAGTCATATTCACAGAAAAATAAAAAAGGGCTAATCTGCAGATACGCATGCTTAGAATAATGTGAAATGCTGCCTTGAGTGGATATTTAAATTTAAATTTGACCAGGCTTGTTTTCAATCTAGTCCAGACATTTTATAACAAATAAAGGTAATAACAAGCGGTTACCAATTGGCAAAATACATTTAGACCATTTGATATCTTGGTTAAACTTTTAGTTAGAGAAAGTCCACATCTGAATAACTCACTCCTATTTGCCAACATGCTGTCGTAGTAAACAACACGGTTTTATTTGGCAGTGTAGTGATTACAGGCTTTATTGGCTCCTATCCATTATGAGAAGTCACTTAAACCGTTCCATTGATGTGCTGCTGGTCAGAGTTTGTACCTGGATTGTTGACATGTTTGTCTCGCTAACCATTAACAGAATGGGAAGTTAATAGGTAGCTTACACCTGGGAAATGACGAGGGCCAATAACAAGTCAGTGGACCCAAGCGGTCCACTGCAATGAATTATGACTTTTTTTTTCATTTTAAGATGCATGTTGTAGTGGGATTGATTTTTTTTTTTTGTAGTGTGTGCAAAGTGGCAGTGGGGGATTGAGCGTAATAAATGGGGGGAAAATAGCAAAAGGTGGCAAGCAGATGGGGTTCACACCATTAAGAGGCACAGAAGACACTTACAGAGTGTGATTAGCAGGTGTGTATCTGTATCATCGATCGAAAGCAGCAGACTAGATGAGAGACCATTAGATCGCTTCTGTGATAAGGGGCTCATTTTCCCCTACATGCACAAGCTCAGGCCCCTTTTCAATATTTCTGTTTTTACAACAGATATTCAAATTTGATTAACAGAAAGGATTTGATATTGAATATGATTAGTTTTCTACTTATTTGTCATGGTTTGTACTGAATTCTAGAGGAACAGTTTGTGGATTTCATTCAACCTCCTAAAGTTGTCGTTGTTCCATTTGTAATCCAATAAATGACTGAGGGAAATATCCTGTTGTTTTTTTCTTGTAGTACTTGGAAACAAGTTTGTAATGTTTCATTAACAAATTGCATTTAAATCCAATCTTCCCGCATGTTGGTTGTTGTCCTTAACTGTCTGCTTTGGGCCATTATGGCTGGTATTCTCACCCCTACCAGTGTTTTTAATGCGTATGTTTGACGCTGCAGGATTTCTGTGTGCATTTATGCAAATATACCTCTCATTTTAACAGCATGTTCAAACATAATCCGTAGCGTCTCTGTGTCAAGCAGTAAATCACATCTCTTGCACTTAAAACAGCAAGTCTGTTCACATAAGACTTGCTTTGACTAATTGTTGATGGACTAGACTGGTCATATTTTTGGTTGATGTGGTGGAAACATCCCATCTGTATGATCATTCCTGACGTTTTCTTTTTTTGTTAGATTCAGAGTTGTGGTGATGAATCTGGACTATGTTCAGGAGGTGTTTTCTTACATTCTGTGTTGCATTATTGATTACAGTTGAGAGAACAATACGCCTCAGACCTTCTACAAATAATTTCAATAAGTGTGCTAGTTGATTACTCACCCGTGATTGATGCTCTGCTTTGACAACAGATCATGTGTGAGCAGTATTGTCACGCTGTGTTCTTTTTTTAAAGAAAGAAGATAAAATAAAATTTGTTTATCTTTCTGATATAATGGCAACAATAGAAATCATGTTTTCATTGTAACACCTGTCTTGTATTATTTAAATTATGAGGCATTCTTCCCTCCCACTTAGTAATTTTCCTTTAACTGCAGAGGAATACGTTGGAAATGTGCATCTTATTATTTGTAGCGAGCAAAAGCAGCATGCCTTTTCTCTCTGCACATCTCCTTAACTGTCCCCTAATGAATTCTCCACTCCTCTGATGTGTGTGTGTGTGTGCGCGAATATGTGTGTGTGCATGCATTTGCCGCCGGTCCAAATGTGGGCTAGTGTGCAGCAGCTAAAGAGTATGAATGAGCATGGATAAGCATTTTGCTTCCAGGCTTCATTTCTGTTAACCCCTTCATGTCTGCTTCATTCAGATCAGACAGTGCCATACAATAATTTCCTCTCTGGAGAAATGTTGCTGGAGCCAATGAGAAGAGAGGGACTCTGTGTGTGTGTGTGTGTGTGTGTGTGTGCGCGCTTGTGGCCAGTCAGATTGTAGAGGGGACTTTAGTGAGGCTGCTTCATGAATGGCTCTGCTCTCCTTCATGCAGATCACTGGTGGTTTCATGGCTCAAAGGGGAAAAAGAAGGATCTGTTGATGTTCATATCCGGTTGTTTTAATACTGCTGCAAATCGCAGACGACTCTGTTGCCTGTTACTGTAAGCCACACCACCAAGCTAATTGCTAGGAATGACATGTTTCTCCATTTATACTGTATTTATATCTTCATTGTTTTCTGTAGAAGTAATTTAAAGCCAGTTTATGTTCACCCAGTTTACATCAATAAATGAGAGGCAGGGCAAAGCTCAAAAAGTGTCTCAACAAAATTATTGTAATCTTTAATGAGATTCTTTGATGAACTACTTTAAAAAAAAACTAGTGTTTTTATGTCTTATTGTTGTTTCTTACATCTCCCTCCCTTTTTACCCCTCCAGTCTGCCCGAGTAAGGACATCCGGAACAATGTGACCAACCTCCAGTCGTTGGAGAACTGCACCATCATCGAGGGACACTTGAAGATTCTGCTCATGTTTAAGACCAAGGCCGAGGACTTCCGGGGTCTCAGCTACCCGAAGCTGCGAGTGGTGACCGACTATGTGCTGCTGTTCAGGGTCTATGGCCTTGATGCCCTCAGCAATCTCTTCCCCAACCTGACGGTGATCCGTGGAAACAACCTCTTCTTCAACTACGCTCTCGTGATTTACGAGATGCTGCAGCTGAAGGAGGTGGGCCTCCACAGCCTCATGAATATCACCCGGGGTGCCGTGAGGATCGAGAAGAATCCAGACCTGTGCTACCTGGCCACCCTGGACTGGTCCAAGATCCTGGACTCGGTGGAGGACAACTTCATCGTGGCCAATAAGAACGAGAGAGAGTGTGGAGATGTGTGTCCTGGCACGGCCCAAGGTCAGACCATCTGCCCACAGAACACCATCAACGGACACTTCAGGGGACGATGCTGGTCACAGAACCACTGCCAGAGAAGTAAGTGTATATGTGTGTTAATGTGCATTTAACAGTGGAGAGTTTATTCTGCCTTTTTTCCTCGTGCGCTCCCATTATACCAGAGATTTTCAATCTCATGATTGTCAGACTTACTGACATTAGCGTCAGAGTTTGAAAATCCCTGCTTTATACCATTTAGAAAGTCGATCACGGTCAGGCATTTAAACCAGCCTGATACTCTCCAAATAAAGAAAAAAAAACCCTGACATTTATGTATGGAGCAGGGGGAAAATCTCCATATTGACTGGCTGTTGTGTGCAGACATGATAGTGTAGCACCTTTCCAGAATCCATCACGCTGCCTGTTGTAAAGTGGTCCATTGAGACACATAATGAGAATATGCACTGGAGATTTTTTCCTCCCAGAAATCAATTGAGACGACTGATGTTTTCATTCAAAATGGTTTATGTAATGATTTCTATGATGCGAAGTGTTGCTCCTAATACCAGCAGCCAGGGGTCGTGGACTCCCTCTGATTAGCATTCATTGACTGGAGCATTGTGGACAAGTGATCTGTAATTATAGGTTTGGTATCTTCTTGATGTGTGAAATGACTCAACTGCATTGTTGAGTCAAGGAGCTGCATACTCAAAGGTAGGCATTATGGGGGAAAAAGGCACTGAAAGAAAGAGGGTTAGAGCGAGAGAGTTGATGGACAGGGATAAACAGTGTAGTACACTTGTTTGTTAGAAATTGTACAGATTTTCTCTCATTTTAGTAAAAAAGAGCTGTGGGTTTGCTTGGTGCTGCAGCCAGCTGCCAGTGTGTCGGCCAGTCAGTCAGTCAGTCTTTCCTCTCCTACCATAAACACAGAGAATGGCTTCTATTGTAAGGCACAAAGAGAGAATGCTTATTATTTTTTGAAGGCGATTATAGCTTGTGTTGTTTTTTCTCCTCTGTGTCTGACTAAAAAGGCTAGTGTTCAAAGCATAACAACCTCGGCCATGTTTATACTTTAACATCGACTGTTGCAGCCCGCATATAATGTTGGCTCCTCGATTTTCTGCCAGGTCTCACTGTCGGGGAAAGTAATACAGGAAATGGCTCTCTTTGTGTCTCAGTCTCTGTCTCTACACAAACACACACATTGCCTCAGAGTTTTGACTTAGACAAGGTGCACAGCATTCAGTTTGTTTTAATGGTTCGGGTAAAACAACAATTTTTACGTTACAAGGGAGGAGCAATGACTGTCCAGGACTCCAGGTGTTGGAAAACATTCAGATTTCTAATGAGGGACTTTTGAAAAAGTTTCTGA
Source organism: Oplegnathus fasciatus (assembly GCA_003416845.1). Classification (NCBI taxonomy): domain Eukaryota; kingdom Metazoa; phylum Chordata; class Actinopteri; order Centrarchiformes; family Oplegnathidae; genus Oplegnathus; species Oplegnathus fasciatus. The sequence continues at coordinate 1,984,571 of NTHP01000050.1, read as the reverse complement.
TGACACAGTTAAGACAAATTTTCAGGTGTAAGGAAAATAAAAATAAAAGTCGTTGTCATCGATATTTGTGATAATGTGGGCCACTTATCAAAGAAAAAGTGACATTTTGGACTCTGGAAAGATAAAAATAAAAATCTTTCATTTTCACTCCTACTCGCAAACTTACGAATACAAGCTATTTATTACACTTCTTGTGACTGAAAAATACTTTTAGATTTAAGTCTCTTAAGTTGGTTAAAAGTAGATGTTAGATAATTACAGTTCACAGAGGTCAGCTGAACTCGTAAGTTGAATAACTTAAGTGTAGTCCTGTGAAGTTTGATGAATTCGGCCCTTGGACTTGAAGTCGGAGACAAATGGCCTGACAACTAAAATGAGAGTGTGGACTGACCATATGTCATATCATTGATATACGTCCAACAACCAGTGCGCATGTGCGTTCATGTCTCCCTTGCTTCGGATAGGCCAGGGGAGCAGGTATGACGCCGTGCTCTGCGTCACGTGATAGCCACCAGTTTAGTCAAGAGCTGTGTGTCAAAGCAGGAGCCATTTCTAGAACATGATGCAATGGCTGTCTGCCCCTGCGGCGGGGGGTGGGTGGGGGTGGGGTGAGTGTGTGTGGACTACACATAGGGACGATATGTGTACACTTACTGTAAATGTTTGTGAGTGTTTGGTATATGTGCACTTAAGTGCATGTCCTTGTCCTTGTCAGTGCTTTTCTCAAATCAGTGTTGTTCAAGATTAGAATAATATACAAATATAATATAGTGTAACAGCAATAATAACAATAACAGTAGTAACAGTAATAGTAATTATTGTTATGCAGGTGGTGTTTGAGCCCTAGAGGTCAACCTGGATGAGATAAAAGAATGTGAGATGTGAATGTGTTGTTTCCCTGCTTGTGCAGTGATGTACAGTGAAGCACGTGCTGGGTGGTGGTGTGAGGAAACCGTAAGATCTTTTAATTAGAGCTTCTGTGAATGAAAACTCACAGTTTACAAACTTAGAGTCACACATGCACACATGTGCACGCAGAGACGCGAGTGCAGGGTGGAGGAACATTAGATGGGGCATTAAAGTTTATGTGTGAGTGGAAACTGTGGGGTTGTTTTTGTTGTGTTTTTACAGGGTTCCAGTTGCCTTAGGTAAGAGCCAAGGGAGAGCCTGCATTCCTCTGATCTTACACATGCTCCTTACAAGCAGGAAAACCACTGTGTGTGTGTGTGTG
>NTHP01000050.1:1955002-1979977 GCA_003416845.1 Oplegnathus fasciatus | reverse complement strand
CACACACACACACACACACACACACACACACTTTTGCCAGAGTGGCAAGTGGCCAAGCTAGAGGAGGCTAAAGAGAGAAAGAAGATGACAGTATTAAGGATGGAGTCGCTCAATGAAGCGTGCTGTTGGCATGTGCCCACAACCAAACAAAAACACTTAGCTAGCCCAGCCTCTTAATTGGGGTGTAAAAGTGTCTCCGCTCAGGCTGCTTCCAGACTCACTTCTCTCTCTATCTCTTCTTCTCTTCTGCCTTTCTTTTGGTTCAGTTTCTGCAGTTGTTTCTAATGAAAAGTAAACGAAAGACTTTTCCTGGAGCTGGTGTCCTTAATTAGCCGTTTAGTGCTTGGTGACACAAGAACATAAACACAAAGGGACAGACTGCCTGATAGTGCAGGAGTGTTACGATTTCTGTAAGTATAGTGTTCACGTGTCTCAAAAGTGCTGCATGATTTGTGCATGTTTGTGCGAGTCCAAGAATCCTTGTATGTAAAAGTTATGGCTCATTTATAATCAATAATGACACATTACTAATTTTTACTATTACTTTAGAGGGAAAGAAAATGCTGATATGATGCCTGAGTTTTGGTATAGATACCAAAACAATGCTTTTTTCAGTACCTTACTTTGAGAAATATAAACAGTTTTTTAATTTAACAAAATTAGCCAATATGTCTCAACACAGGAAGCTGTGCAGGAACGTTGCCTAAATGAAATAATCTGTAATTGGCTAAATTTAATCAAAGAAGCATAGAAGATTACAGCCCTGACTGGAGTGTGTGCGGCCATAAGACAGAGCAGATAAAGTGCTGGCCTTTAAAAGCAATATTCAGATTATAAGTATTGTGTACATCTTGTTAACTATAAATGTCCACATGTGCATTCAGTGAGAACTGTCACAAGAGTTAGAATTGGTATTGTGCATATTCGAATGCTTCATTAAATTTGATGTGTGAAGCAACAACCTTTGCACATATATTGAGTCACTCCTCTCAGCTCATGAGCCTCCATCTGGCGGAGGAGGAGGCTTGTTGTTTTTCCTGTATGCCTACCACATGCCAATCACCTGTCTAGATCACACACAGGCACAAACACTCAACGCACACTAATTCTCTTTCCCTCTGGTGATCAACATTTGCGAGGTTTATACCTGGAAAGACAAGAAGAAAATACATAACAATCCATACCTAAAGGGCATATTTGCACATTATTCTCGCCGTGTCTAAACATTTTCGGAAAAATGAAACTTAAATAATCGCAGTGTGGGGCCCCGGGGGCCACTTCAACTTTGACCCAGATGCTTCTCCAGTGAGAGGGGACACGAGCTAGAAACGCTGTCCTTTGCTGTCTTCTCCCTCGCTGGAATTGACTTGGCTGCCTGGAAGTGGGAGCTTGTTTTACAGTGAACTAAATAACTTGTACCCAGTAAGAGGAAAACAAAGTACTGAACATATCGGATAATATGGTGTGGGAATTTGTCTAACATGTGCCATTTTAGGGACATTTAGTGCGATGTGATTGGATATGCTTGTGAGTCTGCCACACATTAGCTCACACCAGCATTGGGGATAGGGCTATATTATTACAGCCAAAATGATTGTCTAGCTGTTTTTCTACATGTTATGAACCCAGTTATTACAGTTATCCGCCCTGATAATATTAGAAATAAATTATCATGATTTTGATTCCAAAACTCCTGATTTTGCAGCACATTTCAGGAAATTGGTTCTCTTCCAAAATGGAAAAAAATGTGAACCTTTTGTCTTCCTTTCTGTTCATTCAAACAGGAAAAAGCAGAGAGCAAACACTTGATCGATAGTATTTGAATTGTTTCCAATTTCCCTCTCCGTTCCAGTTTCTGAGTAAAGTGAATTGCAAGTGATGTGATCCTGATAGTGATACACTCTCACACACTGAAGAGAGAGCTGCGTACATTTGTTCTCATCTCCCTCTCATTTATTGCTATAGACACAGGGAAGCTCCTCTTTGATGCTGTCCATTTGTGATAGTTAAAGCTTTTCCGTGGTGGCTTGCCTTACATCAACACACACACACACACACACACACACACACTCACACACTCACTGGTGTTTGAATTACCATGAATATCTTATAAGGGACAAGGAGTGAGAAGAAGAGACAAACACTGAAAGAGAGGGGAAGAGGGGAGTGAAGGAAGGATAGAAACAAGACAGATGGAGAGGGAGAGTTAGTAGTCGTGCTTTTGTGTTTTCCTTCCTGGCAGCTTGCATCCTTGTTAACAAATCCAAATTAACTTTGATAAGCTGGCATCAGTTATGTACGTGTGTGTGTGTGTGTGTGTGTGTGTGTGTGTGTGTGTCCCTCTACACGCTCCATTCGTGCAGTTGCAGGCAGGCAGTGCTAGCCGAGCGCCCCAGGGGATCTGGAAAACTCTCTCTCCTCTCTCCTCCGGCTCATCAATGGACGGGCACTCCCACATCCTGCTCTAAACACACACACAAAGTGCACATGCGTATACGCAACTGTACACATTCAGATAGACACATGCACAACAATTGCACACTTGCACAGAGAGCCAAGTGGAGCACAAATGTACACAAGAGGGTAAGTGGAGCACGCTGACACTGCTGCCCACTATTCTAACAGGGGATTGGCTGTTGGTAGAGATGTACTGTAAGTAGCCTATAGTGTGGAGAGGATGGGGGCTTCTGAGGATACCAGCATGCTGGAACAAGATGCATGACTACTGTTGCTGTACTATGTTGGGTTTTTTTTAAGTGTCAAGAAGGAGAGAGTTATTTCTGATCTCTTACTGCTTTCTTCTTTGGCATTTTTTAGGAATACACATTTTACTTTGGTTAAATTAGGACAAAGGGATATTGAGAAGGGGGCTGATGTACCTTCCCGATGAGGGTAATAGTTTGACTCCCTCTGTGCACAAGTGGTTTGTGTTTTTTTTCTGTGAGAGTTTGTGTGTGAGCTGTGGAGGAAAGCATGTTGGCAGGCAAGTGGTTGTTACAGCCTGAGCTGTCTGAAAGGACTTCCTCATTACTTCCTGCCTTTGTCCAAAGCACTTCCTACTGCCGAGCTGTACAACCGGGCCCTGGGGGAAGGCTGGCGGGCGAAGAGAGTGTGATGGGGGGGGATATTATTTACATGTGAGAGAAAATGAAAGGAAAGAAAAGCTAGATGAATGGATCACAGCTCTCTCTAGATCCGCAAACGCTTTAACAGAAATGCCAAGCTCTGACAGTGCTGCAAATGTTTATTTCCTTAATCGTTTTGCAAGCCTCCAGCAAATGCAAACCCCCAGGTTGCGAACCAGTTTGTCAGAAATTAGAATATGGGCAGCTGAGAGGAGAGGTGTGCTGTAAGGATTGTGTTAAGTGTTTGTGTGTGAGGGAGGGAAATAACAAGACCCTCCCTCTGGTCGAGGGAAGGGGATTGTTTTCAGGCGTTTGGTCAGATCAGATGACTGACTGCTTCCAGTTCTGACATCAACGCCCCCTCACACACGCACATACTTGATAGTGAAGACACAGTCTGATCAACAGTAGCCCCCCTTGTCCTAGTATTGTGCCAACATGGTCCAACTGACAAATACAACCAGTCCTAACATGGAAACCAGGAACACTCACATTCAGGTACACCTGACAATAGATGCTGAGTGAAAAACAGTCTTGCACCACACACAAGATGTGCACAGTGTTAAAACTGTTGTAAAGGTATAACTTTAATTATGTACATAATTACTGAAGTATCCAAATGATCACTGTAGTGTAGTTAAAACACCAAACTAACTTTGGATTCAGTGTCACAAAACAGTGTCCTTATTTTTCAATCTTACAAAACACTGCTGGTGATACAGTAGCATAGTAAGAGTTATTGAAATATATCAAAATAAATGGGTTTTGTTTTGTTTCACAATACTGGGAACAAAAAATGTGTTTTAGTAGGCATACTGTCAAACAGCTTATCCAAAGTGTGTTTCTGTTTCATAAATTAGATATTATAGCACATTCTCAATCTTGAATTTATTTTTATGAAAATGGAAGGTGCACACATGGAAACATTTTTTTAAATCAGTTTTTATCATTGATTTATAACAAGTAGATAAAGACTGTCCCCCCCCGCCATTGTGGTGACCAAACCCTCCCCATACCTGCCACAAGATCTCCTAATAATAAAGTCAGTATTGTAACACGGACACAGTAATCAAACTCAAAGCAGGTACAGACCCTACCTGTGCATCATTAACTCGCTGTAAAGGGAACAACACGGCTGCTTCAGCAGCGCAAGGAAGCTCTGTGTATGTTCATGCATACGTGATCTCAGAACCGCGTGTTAGAGGCTTAACATAGTCTGTAACCACTGCTACTAGCATGTACTGTATTTGGAATATGTGACGCTTATGCTCCGTCAAATACTTGGAATTTAATGGGTGGCTTTGAGGTGGTACAATGGCTCAGCTGAAGGGGTTAGGAGGGATGTTTGGACATTTGAAATTCTCAAGAATTTTGTTGTTACATCACCTTCTTGGGAAAATCAGAGTTTCCCACAGGTTAAGAATGTAATCGTGGCAGTGTGTGTGGGTTGTGGAGTTCGTGCTCATCTGACACCTGACACTTGAAAAATAATTATTCTGCTTTCCAGTTATTATCTCTTGCCATTTTGACTGAAACGAGAAGAACAGTCAAAACAGTTGTTACTTAAATCTCAAAAACATGCATGTACTAAAGGAAGCCCTCAAAAGTCAGTGCTGAAAATCAACTTTGTGTTTCTAAACTTGCTTTTCCTGAATTGAACTTGTTTATCCTCATATGACCTCCCCATCCTTGAAGTTGCGTCCAAACCCAACTCTTTCCACATAGTTCTGTCCAGACCCAGCTCACTTCACTGAATGTCATGTCCTTGGCTTTGCTTTTCCTTGAAGCATTTAACAGGTTTCTCTCAGTACAAAAAAAAAAAACACAGTACCCTCCAGGGAGTCCGGCCCTACCCAAAATGTGTTAAGTGTCTGGGAAAGGAGCATAATTCTCAGTAAACAGGAACTGTGATGGTGACCAGCACTCCTGTGCAGGCTGTAATGGTGCACTCCAGAGAACCTCTGTCTATTTAAGGCGATACTTGTGACACTAGGCTCGGGGTGAGGGGAGGGGTGGGCTGGACAGATGCAGGGGCGCATTACTGGGAGAATGTGACCCTGGGTTAACCCACCCAGGTCAGAGGTGAGCAAGTAGAGGATGGGGGGGTCAGAAACCAGTGGGCCATTTGCTGGCCATAACTACAGGGTAGGACATGGACACATACATGCACCCACACACACACGCACACATTCCAGGAGGGCTCACAAAGACAGGAAGTGCCAATGTGGAACATGGACAGGTGTGTGTGTGTTCATGGTGTTTTTGCCTAGCAACCGAGACACACACACACACACACACACACACACACACACACAAACACACACACACACACACAAATAATGTTTCGTGTTCCTTCTTCCTCCTCTTCATAACCCTACTGACCACTAACATGTAGACATAAAAGCATGTTTGTCCAGGATGATAGATATGAAACAGTATTAATTAACTATCTGATTTAAGTATCTGCCAGCTCTGGAGCAGATTTAAAACTTGCTTCCCATGGCGAAGCTTCCTTAAAGTCTGGCTAGCTGCTCAGTAGTCTGTAATGAAGTTTTGATGAGTTTCAATGTATTTTTTTCTCTTTGTCTCCCCAGCTGGAGCACTTGCAGCAAGCTTTGGCATTAAACATTGTAGTAAGATATCTCATAAAGACATCCAGTATCTCATCTAGTGAGGAAATGGTGTCATGAAGCATTTTGTTATTACAGAAGCCAGTTCCGTCTGAATCTCTCTGTTGCACTGTATGGCTCGGTGGCGGTGTCACCCCTACACTGTTGGCATCAGCACACAGACTGGCATAGCTCCAATTTGCAAAACAGGTACTTTCCTCTGACCTGCACCTTGTACTACTTGTTGTGGCATTTGTGTTGGGACTTGTAGTATTACTCTGCAGCTGGTAGAAGAAATCTGTAGAATCTATAGTGAAACCAATGTGATAAGAAATTTTTACACTGAAGCGGAAAAATGTGTGACATGGGTAACATTTACGTATGAGTAAACACAACTTGTCAGATAAATAATCAGGTAAATCTTGGTGCCAGCAGTGTGTGTGTTTGTTTATGTTTATGTGTCATGCGTTGATACACAGGATATGAAGATATGAACCCTGGTTCAGGTAATGCACAAGGGCTGAGTGGAGGTCACAGGATGAGGTTGTGAATGTTGAAACCAACAGCTGTAAGTTTCCTCTCAGGTTGAGGGGCTTATACTAAAGCTGTAGCTCATGTTTGATCATCCTTAAAACAAAGGGTTTCTTCCTTGCTGAATATTCAGCTGAAGTAACAACCGATGGAAAAGAGAATAAAACAGATGAACACCTGGCCTCGTACACCATAGAGTCATTTTATTCTGCCTCTTCACTCGTTTGTCCTGATCATGCCAGAACGCTGCTGTCGCATAAAAGTGATGTTGTAAAAACATTAGGCTCTTGGCCGCCTATGCCATCTCCACTCTCTTCCAGATAGCTTGAGTGGTAATATATATTTGCAAGACAGATATAAAAATGCTATGATAATCTCTCTCTCTTTGCCTAAACGCATCCCTTGATGACACCGGAGTGGTGACAGTTATAAGACCGCAGTAAAAAATGGCTGCTGCTGTTGCTCGGTATCTCTCTCGCAGTACTGTATCTTTATTGAACAGTAGTAGAAAACAGTAGCGCAGGACAAGACTGCAGTCATGCTTGTAGTATACATTCCCTGCACCATCTCTCCTCTTTTCCTCTCTACATTTTGATGGCCCTGCTGCCCTCACAAGGAATAAATGCAGTTAATGATTTTACCAACATGGTTGAGATGTCAAGTCATGTGTTGAAAAGCCTGCAAAAAGCGTCAGCCACTGCTAAAACAGTATGATGAAAAAGAAATGGTCTTTCCCTGTCTTTCTCTCCATTTCTTTTCCCTGCTTCTGTTGCTCCACCTTTATGTGAAAGATCCTCCCTCTGCACTCCCTCCCTTCTCCTTTTTTCCTTTCTGTCCCTCTGTTCCTTTTCTTTGTGCTCTCTCTCTCTTTCTCTCTCCCTCCCTCTCTCCCCCTCTTCCTTCCCCCTGCACACTGTGGTATGCAGACATGCAGGAATTTCTGGGCCTCAAAATGATAGACCAAACTTGTCAGCCCTGGCTCCTGTTACAAAAGATGGCTGCCCTGGCAGTGTGTGCGCCTGTGATTGGTGCACGTTTGAGTTACTCCCCGTGTGATTGGTTATAACATGTTTGTCCACAGCTCTTGTGTTTTTGGCAAAAGTGTGAATGTCAGTTTTTTGTTTGTGTTAGAGGCAGTTTTCATCTGTAATTTGTGACTGCTTAGTGACTATAACTCTTCCTTTCTTCTGTTTTCTCTCCTGCATGGTTTTGGCTTCAGAGGCATATGTGTTATTGCATGCTGCTGTGTTTCTGTCATCTTGTGTGTGTGTGTGAATGAGGGGTGTGTCGCTTGGAGCAACTCTCCACCAAACTTAGTAAAGTGTGACGGTGGCTCAAAGTCGGGCTGCAACTAAAAATGTTAATTTTTGATTAATCTGCAGATGACTTTCCTGGTTAATCAGTTGATAGTTTGGTCTATAAAATGTCAGAAAATAGAGAAAATGTCCAAAACAATTTCCTAAAGCACAAGGTGACGTCTTAAAATGTCGTTTTATCCGTCCAACAGTTCAAACTGCAAAAATATTCAGTTCACTATCACGTAAGGCAAAGAAATGCAACAAATCCTCACAATTGAGAAGCGGGAACTAGGTAGTGTGTGGTATTTTTACCTGAACAGATGTCAAGTTCACCAACAAAAACACACCCACACACACTTTAGCTTGTAAAGTTTAAAATATAAATTAAAGTAAGATTAAGTAAATTTAAAATACATGTAAAATGACTGACAGAGCTCATGTAGAAAAAATTAAGCACAGCTAAGTCGCATTCTGTGTAGACGAAGCCTTTAGATTGGCTTCTCATGATATAGTATGGTGCAGTCAAATCGAAACGTCCACTTCTATTATTTGCGCCTTCTAATATACAGTATATTGAAGATGACACTGAGTGGCACCCATAGCTTGTCCTTAATATAGACTATGAGCTAGTTAGCTAGTCTCTTACGACGCATGTGTTTGTATCACCAGGCAGAATGACGTCCAACCCAGCTAATATTTAGCATGCCTTGGCCGTGGCCTCCTCTCTCCAGTGTCTCCTGCTCTGGGCCTTGTGATGGCATTGTTGCAGCTAAATAAGGTTCTGCTCCGGTGCTCTGCTCGCAGCCTGTCAGCCAGACATACTGCACTCTGCTGTCTGTTGGACTCACTCTCACACACACATGACATAGATGACTCTCACAGCTATGTTTTGCTGATGTTTTGGATGAACTGTGGTGCATCTGTGTTTGTGTGTGTGCACTGTGTATACCCATGTATCATCTGACTATTCCTCGTGTGATTCGTATCTTGACGGGGATGGAGTGGAATGAGTGTTTTTTTTTTTTTCCTGAGGAATTTTGCCGTCATGTGCTGTCGGTTTTCCTCTTTCAGTTTGCCTGTGTATGTACTGTACCAACATCTGACCTACACAACTCGGAATTTAGGTTAATGAGATCAACCGGACCCACAATATTTCTGGCGTGTATACAGCAAACATGTGACCCGGCATAATTCATATTGATCACGAGGGAGGAGCAGTGGACATTAGCAGACACACGACAACAACACTAGTCCATCCGCAGACCTCTAGCCAACTCACCCAGTATACAAACCACCATTTTGGAACTGCCTTTCCATCTTAGTGAGGCTGCTTCTGAAATGAGAAACCAGGGAGAAAAAAACACTCCCATGTGAATCCTTCTCTAGTCGCAAGATTTACTTTTTACACTTGATTTTTGCTGTCACGCAACAGTTACGTTTCTGACACATCTGATAACAAATGGCTTTGCTTGTCACCCACATAAAATGTAAGCCCCCAGGAGGAATGCTGGTGTATGTCCCCCTTATCTCCCACCATCTCTTCCTGCCGCCTGCCTCAACCAATCCAGGCAGAGCGTGCAAGGAGAGGGGTGCTCCCTCTGGCCAATTCCACTACACTAATTGGTTGCAAGGGATTGTGGGTAAAGGGGAGTCTGGGAGCAGAGGTGTGTGTGTGTGTGTGTGTGTGTGTGTGTGTGTGTGTGTTTCCACAGACATGTATGCATGGGGGTAGGGCCTGAGTTGGGTCTTATTTAGCGTGTTTGTGTGTTTATCCCTCAGTTCCTCCCAGAGCAGGAATGGGAACACCAAGGGAGGAACTGGGCGGGGCTCGTATTAGTAGAAGTGCGACCCTTGCTGGAGGGTTTAACAGAGAGGGGGAGATGCCCAAGTTAGAGAGGTCAGCATAAACAGAAGGAGGTGAAAGCAAGGCATTGATTGTACTCTGACCAAAAAATATAGTCGCAGATATTTGTTGTTGGTTCCAGTTAAAACTGTGGAAAGATTTTCATTACAGCTCTTTATAATGTGATCTGTTGAATCACATTAGAGAGGTTCAGCTCTGATCAAACTAAACAGAAAAGGATGAAAGAAAATAAACCATGATCAGATAACATCTAGAAAATGCAAAAAAAGTACACCAAATTGCCACACAAAGCTTTTTTTTCTAACACATCTAATATGGGGCCATTATTGTAGCGGAATTATTTAAAAATGCTCCCTCACGAGGATGGTTTTCCGCTTGCTGATACTGTTCTGTGCGCTCGTATCACGAGCACGCACCTGGTCTTTATAGGCACGGGTTTTGAGACTTAATTAAACGCCATGCTAGTGCCACTTGTTGTGTGTGTTTGCTCAGTGATGCATAAGCTGAGCAAACATAACTTGTTCACAGATAACTGTTACTGATAATATTTTATTTTTACGAAGCTTGGCAGTACTACTTATGACAATGACTGCAAAAACATGAACATGTACTTACAGCAAGCAATAGAGATTTCATCGTAGTCTGCCTTGCATCGACACAACTGCAGCCACAACCACTAACCAGCCCAGCAATGTCATGCTTAAAATCACTGGGTGCTACCGCCGACTGGTGTATAGCTACAGAGGCACACAGACAAATCTCCACACACATTTGCAGATCTCTGGCACGGCGGAAGTGTAGCAAAAATCATGTGTAAAAAGACCCGCCTGAGTTGTAACTGATGACTTGTCTGTATTTCCAGCTCTTGGAACAAAATATGTACACTTTTCGTCCGTTAAACCAGCTCTATGGAGTTTTTAACTGGCTATGAAACAGTCTCAATTTTATACCGATGCCTCTATATGACCTACATAAGCAAACGAGACCAATAGCGAGAAGATGTTGTTTCTAATAGTTATTCTTAGTGTCTGCCTCCGGTTTGGATTTTTCCACGAAATCAGACGAAACGGCACTGGGGTTTGCTCTGGCTGAATTCGAGTTGCTTCAGCTGCTAACTGAAGGTCCATATCCGGAGCTGCCGCCCACTCTCCTCCCAGCGAAGTAGTCTCCTTGCAGCAGGGAGTGAAGTGGAGGGAACATGTAACGTAACGTTAGGTGAAACACTACTGCCTTTGTCCACAGAAACTGCCAAAATTAACACAAAATGAAAAGTTCCATAGAGCTGCTTTAATATCTACGTATGCATTTACAGATTTGTCTACATATTTACAAATCTCAACACACTTGCAAATCTGAATACAGATTTTGCAGATTTTTACAGATTTTTTTTACACATTTACAAATGTGATTACGCACACACGGATTGAGATACAGTTACACAGCTCTAAACTCACATTTGTAAATAGTTCTGCTACAATAATGGCCCCATAATCCAAACCTTTAGGAAGCTTATGATATTTAATTTTCCTAGAGGTCATGTCATTGATGTGTTAATCATTTTAAAGGCTGTTTGGGATGTTTTATACTGAAAGGTGTTTCCAGAAAAAATTCTTACACCCTCATTCAGGCAGAGTAAATGACCACAGAGTTGAATATTTCGCTGAATCAATGGATGGATGTGTGAATGGATCAGTAATTGAGTGTGGGAGTGGATGTTTGATATGTTTGAATCAAAGTGTGAATGCAGTGCACTTCTGAACAACCTGTCCTGTCCTTAATGGTTCCCTTAATGCAGTTCAAAGTCAGTGTGTACATATGTGTGTGTCCATGGTTGCCTTCGTATGTGTGACCCCTCTGAGGATTGGATGGTGGTGATGGAGGGATGGATGCAGAGAACAGCTTGGATGACAAACTCAGCTCCCAGTTCTGTTTGACGGGACGTATGTCTGTAGGAGGGACTGTCTGGCGCTCCATAACTCCATACTGTAGACAGTATGTGTATGTGTAGATTTAGACAGATGCTCCTGTCTCTTCATCTCATGTGTGCCACTGACAGAGATGAATGTGCCAATAGCGCTTCTCTGGACTGCAGAAAAATAGCTGTGGTGATGCACAGCACTCTTCGCCTGCACTAGCTGATTGGATGACCCCCCCACCCCCCCAGTCGCTTATTGGCCAAGTCTGTTAGATCTTGCTGTGATTGCTGGCAGTGGAGCTGGTCATATTAATAGGCACATTAATGTTGAATATAGTATTTGTCACACTGGGGATAAGATCTCATTTGCTTCAATTTAAAATTTTTATCTTCTGTTTGTTTTGATTATATTTATTTGCTTTGCTTATTGTAACTTTTATAGCTGACTTTATAAAATAAACGTAATCTGATACGGATGGTAATGAGTAATCAATGATCAATTAATCACTGTTAAGAGTTGGATCGATCCAGAATATATTAACTATGGGTAAAGTTGGTACATAATGTATGCATGTCAAAGTCGCCAATTTCCTGTGTTAGCTTATTTGACTTATGCTGATCATTGATCATTAATGTGACTGCCAATCGGCTGATGAAACTGCTTAAAGTTTGCATCCCTAGTTACAGAACAGATGATTTAAGTATTTAAGAATTTTTCCCTGTTAAAGGGTTTTTTTGGGGGGGAGTTTTTCCTCATCCGAGGGTCTAAGGACAGAGGGTGTCATATGCTGTACAAATTATAAAGCCCCTGAGGCAAATTTTGATTTGTGATTTTGGGCTATATAAATAAAACAAAAAATAAAAAAATTGAATTGACAGTAGTCCCAGTTCATGGCAATACCCTCTTTTATTCATGTCCAAGACCAAATAGAGTGAAAATGACTGATCGCATGCGCAAGTGATGTAATTAAAACAAAGTAGTAGTTTGATTTCCTCCTTTGTGAATTGTTATATTTGCTCCACACACACACACACACACCGCTGTCAACAGGTCCTTCAGTGAACACTTCCTTATTCTAGGAGCTGGCTATGGCTGCTGATAGCATCAATCACCAATACCTGTTTACTGTCTCCTGTTAACCGCTCTTCCCCTCACCGCCCAGACTCTCCCCTCTGCACTGATTTAATTTAGCCCTCATTCTACTTTTTAAAATCTTATTACAAAGACACACACACACACACACACACGGCTGTTTACCTCTGCCTGTCCAATGTTCTGTGGCAGAGTCACATCTGTTATACAGTGGTGTTGTGGTGTTGAAGCACATATCATATTTAGAAGCTGACCACAGAAACTTGGGTTTGCTGCACACTAAAAAACTCATTGAGCCGTTTGTTCTTGCTTGTTTGTTATTTAGTGATTTCAGCAAGTAAAAACAGTAGAAGGATCAACATGTTTCACATCCCTGCTTCATCAGGTTTTTCTCATTAATCTCATCACTAAGCACATTTGAGACACATACATAGGAACCCACCTGTTATTGTCCGACTATGCAAGTGTGTAAGTGCTACTGTTCCACAAACTGCTCCCTACTCATAACATGTTTTTTTCCCCCCCTCATTTCTCAGAATAACAGCTGTCCAGTAGCCAGCTGAGCTGCAGGCGGCATCTTCTTTTCTGAGCTGCTTTCATTATGTTTGCTTTGGCAGCATCCAGAGATAAAATTCTTCCTCTGTCTTTTATTGTTTGCTGGATGTGTGTGAATCAGCTCTGGGCGTCTTTGTGTTCGTCTGCCCCGGGTCAATAACTTCAATGTGTGTGATGTTACACATGCACCTACTAAACCAGGCAAACAGATTAAGTATAAATTGTCATTCACAATGTTGGCCTTGTAGTACATGGCATACTTGTAAACAGTGTGTCTATTCAAGGATCATTCGGTTTAGTCTGACAGAATTGCCATAAATTGAAGTTATATCTGTGATTTAAGGTTATTCAACATCATAACCCTGACAACCTTTATTCAACCACACCACCTTCTGACCCCAGCCCACCCTAACATATTAACTGAGATCTTTTAAAGGCACTCAGTCTAGTTTAATAGATCAAAAAAGGTCGCCAGGTCATATATATGAGCACGATTCTCATACTAGAGTCCCAACAACAGTAAAAGTATTCTTAACAAAGTGTTAGTGAGAGTAAAGCTAACACCAAAGCTAGCTTGCTGGCAACATTATCTCTTAGAGCATTTTTGAGCTAAATTAGCCTTTCAGAATAAAATCTCTTAGCATTTAGCAACACAAGAGAGGAGGAGACACAATCATTTATCGGTTAAGGAAAAGTAGGCAATATACACTTAAGCTGAGAGCTCACAGCACCTTTAGGGCTACAAACACCGTGGTTGTGAGCGGGGTAGTGGACCTGAGTCAGATATTTATTGACCCCCTCACATCAACGGTAAACACAGATTTCTCCCGGGTTGTTATGTTGATGTGATATTGAATGTAGCTTTGGTGAGCGTCACAGGGTTAAACAGACTGTGACCTCAGGGCACTCAGAAATGAACTGTCATTCAACAGCACACCAGCCAGTGTTTCTGACAGAGACAGAAAATCAAGATATTGAAATTGCAGTGGTGATTTTTTTGGGAAAATTTGATTTTGCTCAAGCTGTTTTTGTTATTTATTCCTGTTTTTATTAGCAGCAACAGAGGTAAATCTTTCCACGAGGCACAGGTAGTGTCTGTCCGTTTGTCTTTCTCTCTGTTTACCTCTGGCTGCTGTGTTTCAGTGAGAGGCTTTTCTCTTTGTGTGCCACCCACCCACTCACCCAGGCTGCCTGCCTGCTAGAGGGGTCTCTGTTGACAACACCTGCGCCCCCAAGGATAAGCAGGGCCTCTTCAGTCCCCTGACACCCTTTTCCCCTTCCTAATGTATGTGTTGTGTTCCTCATTCTTTTGTCCTATACCCTGGTGTACATGTATTATGTATGTGCATACATGCATACACACACATACACACATATGGCCACATGCTACAAACGGGTACTCCTTTGTGGTTGGCCCTTCTCCTCCAGCAGTCACCCTGCTGTGTAAATCCCTCAGCCGGGGTTTGTTTTTCAGTCAGGCCCCTGAAGGGACGCTGTGTGCCTGAGCCTGGCGTGTAGCTGAGGCTGGCTGAGGACCCAGCTCCTCTCTACTTTCTGCCTCGAACGTCCACATGATGAGCAAGCTGCAGCCATGATGGCTTGTAATTTTTCTCAGAATATGTGTGTAAGTGGGGAAAAAACATGAGGATGGGCACTTCCAAACTTGTTGCAGCTGTTTTGTTCCTTCTTTTGTTTGTTTATTTGCTGTTATGTTATTAGCAAATTTGGACTGTACACATGAGGGTAGATGATCAAGTCAATTATAGCTACAAAACACCCAAAGGCACTGGAGGCCTCAAGCACAACCTTTTGTGATAGGTCAGTGCTCAGTAAAGCCGGCAGCACCGTGTTATTATATCCCAGCGGAAGAAGATTTTGTGGTCTGCATTTCTGATATATCTGAATTCTTGGAAATAGTTCGTCCACCACGTGCACTGTTGTTTGGTTTGTAAGAGGCAAACATGTTTTGAGTAGCAGATTTTATGGTCTTGAGATCAAAAAAGTGCATGTTATCCCTCAGGAGTTGGAATCAGCGGAGACCTCTGAATACTCACTATCAATTCTTAATTCTGTAATATTGAACAGTTGACTCATTCTTTCCAAATATCTTCTATATCATAAGTAAAATATCAAATAAGTGCGTCTAATAATAAGTCTCTTCAAAGTGTTTTATTATAGCCTGTATGTTTCTTAAAGATCAGAACAGACCATTCAAGTGTGTCTTTTCTTTTTCCACCACATTTACCTCTGGATGGACTTTGTCAGGAAAGCGTTTGTAAACAGCCTTAGTTTTGCTTCTTATGTGAAATCCAAGACACAATAAAATAAAATGTTATGCATGTGCAGAGGCTCTCTTTTTTTTCTCCTCTGGGCCTTACAGTGACAAAACAGCTCCTCCTTCTTACTCATAGTCTCACACTTTGCAGATTTGCAGACAGAAACTTGCAGTGAAAGACGGAGAAGTGAGAAACTGAGGTTGGCACTAATGTTCAGTTAAACCTAACAAATTATTGTCATATTCTTTTTAAGCGCTAATGGTTGATCTCTGCATTTCATGCAGTGTCGTCTATAAATTAGTGTCGGTAGTGGTATCAAAGTGGCCAGTTTTTCAGTCGTACATCCTTGTGAAAATACAAGTAAGATATAATATAATCACACTTTGTATTTAAAAGTAAAATGGATACCTAAAATATAACATTAAGGAATATTATTTCTGTGGTGATAAAACATTTTAACAATGTGAACTCCCATTCCTAATGGCCCTCCTTAGGTAACTGATGTGTCCACCGTTTAATCTTGTTTTTGAGGAGACGCCCCACAAATTCCTGTACCAGGAGAGAAAAACAAGCCTGGGGGAGGGGTGTTTGTCAAAGCGAACAGATCAGACTGAGTGAGTGAGGGATAGGAGGACAGAAACAGAGAGCTCTTTACCCTGGACTGTTGAATCCATGCTGTTTGGTTGTGTTATTTTGCTAATTGTTTCGCTCGCAATGGCCACGTGGCTGCACCCTCCGCTGTTTCTCTGTCCGTTTACATATCGTCCCTCGCGTCAAGGCTTTTCTCTGGCTCTCCCTTTCAGCTCCTTCCCTCCCCTTTAGCTTCACCCTTCTGCCTGGCCCCCTTCCTCCATCCACCACTCACTTCTCTTGTGCATCTGTATCGATGTTGCTTATCACGCTCTGTTTTCACGTGCTGCACCGGCCCTAGTCTCCATTCCTCCCTCCCATCTTCGCTGTCGGCATGCCAGGGATATGACCAGGGTGGTGGAAGCACCCTTCCGGCTCACTATAGATGCTGCTACATGGAGGCGTAAAATTTGTGTCTACTTGTATGCTAGATTGCTGTTGTTTGTTGTGACTTGCAAACATCCAAGCATCCCATATATAATTCTTGTCATTAGTACGCGCTTTCACACACAGAGACGCACGCACATAATCTCCCTTCATTCTCTGCTCGGCAGTTAATAGTGTGTGCTTATGGCAAATCTCTTTAGTCTGGCAGTTATTGGAACTAAGATTTTAATTAGGGGAGGTTTTAGAGCGGCGCGCGCTGCATTAGCATTACAACAGGGGCATGTTTGAGGGGTGGACTGGCAGGCAGACAGTGAGCCATCATCCTAACTAGCAGACATATCAATCCTGTCAAATAAGGAGCAGAGATGGCAATGTAAACTGTATGGTATGCATACTATTTCTGCATAATCTAGGCAGGGAAGTGATGTTTTATTTTTGTTATACAGTAGTCTTTTTGAGTACTTGATCACGCACACTTCGTTGCCAGAAATTGCTCCTATTGTTGATGTGAGGTGTCGGGATGATTGATTGAATCATGTCAGCGCCTGTCGAATGGGCTTGGATTAGAGTTTGATCTAAAATGGAGTCAACTTGGAAACGTCCATGTCCGTGTGCTGCTTTTGTCTGCAGCTCCTGAGCTATCAATACCATATTGTGTTTGCTGTGAAGCCTAAATAGTTTATTTTAGAAGTTACAGTCTTAATCTGACAAGTTCCTTAGGTATATCCTGGTTTCAAGGTCTGTTATTCACAAATAACCAGAGAATAGGATGGTCTTTTAGACAGCTGTTTACCTCAAATCAAAGTAACGGCGACTTGGGAATCTTAAATGTTTTTTTTTTTGTTTTTTTTACTAATAATGTATGTTAGCTGCATTTTCTCCCATTCATTATTGTAGACCTATTCTCCTTAAAACCAGCAGAACCCAGTGTTGGTTCCAGTCCTCGGTTTTCCCACCACCTTCAGAGAACACTTCCAGTCCAGGACGAAAGAAACCGGGGATGTGATCAGAGCAAACAGAAGCAAGAGATCTCCCAATTTTCCCAAAATTCCTTTGACCTGAATCTGAGTTCACACTGTTTTGCCTATGACTAACACTCTCCATAATCAGTCCCTGCACACCGGCCCAGGAGACCCCTGGCCGATCTTCTCGCCTGTTTTCCTTGGCCGCTCGCTCTGCTGATGGAAAGATGACTCTCAGTGAGGTCAAACTGAGGCTTCAGCAACTTGAAGTGAGGCAGTGAGGGATGACTATGAATTGATGACCACAGTTCCATATTTTTCTATTTTTGTGGGCGAAGACATTACAACCGCCATGTACATTTCACGACCACTGGCCCTTTAAACCCATGCCAATGTGTTAGACAATGCAACCAGTCCGAGGGGTTTTTTAACTCCTCAAGGACGTTGTGTACCTAAACAGTTTTGCAAATATTTAGCAGTCTCCCATTTGGTCATCTTGAAGTAGCAGCGAGAAAATTAAAGAGTCATAGTAAGAAAATTTCTGTTCATCACTGACATCATTAAAAATGTACAGAGCTTAACATGTCCATATATGTGATTTATTCAAGCAGGTAAAAATGATTTATGAATACAGTTTGATTTTGGGCTGGCAACTGCAATGTTGTTCTCCAGTCTTGGGGTCAGGGGTCAAGAGGCAGGAAGGGATGGTTGCTTGTCTTAGAACAAAAGAAAGATACTAGAGCTTCACGTGTCTGCAACATGTGACCTGTGCGCTGTATTTTCGGTGTGTTTTGGACATAAGATGAGGGAATGTGACCCCTTGTGACAAGCCTGTTTCTCCTAGTGATGATGGAGAGTTTCCCTC
Organism: Oplegnathus fasciatus; assembly: GCA_003416845.1. Classification (NCBI taxonomy): domain Eukaryota; kingdom Metazoa; phylum Chordata; class Actinopteri; order Centrarchiformes; family Oplegnathidae; genus Oplegnathus; species Oplegnathus fasciatus. Next base: position 1,961,867 of record NTHP01000050.1, on the reverse strand, counting down.
TTTCCTCCCAGAATAAATAGCCTTCCTGAGGCCTTGTTGGAAGTGAATGGAGGGAGGAGACGGGTGGGATGGGAGTGCTCAGATTTGTCTGATACGAAGAGCAGTGAGGGCACTTCAAATGACATCTGGCCACATTTGGAAAAGCCTTGTGTTTGTAACTCGGTGACTCAGAACAAAAGTAAGGTGGAGGCTTCAAATTACATATCTCTGTAATTAATTTTGATTTTAATATTTTTTGGGGTTTTTTCTCTGTAGAAAATTAGTTTGTGCCATCTGAGTTCTCCTCATAATATTCCAACATTTGGAAGCTTTATCATCTGAAACTTCAAAATTGACGTCTGTAGGAAAGTTGTATTGTTAGGTGTTGTTTTTTTCCCCTCTTACCATCAGTTCTCTATTCTGTGTGCATGAATGCATGCGTGTGCGCATATGTGTGTGTTTGTGTGTGCCTGCCTGTGTACCGTAGCTCTGCTTAGCGCTATGCTGTGAATATGAAATAGGGCAGCTAGCATCTGCACTGCAGCCATCCCTCCCTGGCCCCCACACTGTGCCTACTGCTCAGTGCAGCTGGCCAGCCTGCAGAAACACAGGAGTGTGTCTGTGTCTGTGTCTGTGTTTTGTATGAGTGTGCGTCAAAGAGGGTTAAGTTTACTTGTGTCTGTGACTTTGTTTGTGTGGGTTCATCTCCCTGTTTCTCCTGTTTTGGTTTCTGAGAGTCTCTGTTTGTGTTTACCTGAACAAGATTAATTTCTTCTATCTATGTGTGCATATTTGTCTTGACATTTGCCCGTATACGTGTTGCGGCATTTTTATCTGTCCATGCGCATCTTTTATTCTCCACCTCTTTTATCTATGTGGCAGTTTTGTTTATACACAAGTGTAACCCAGTAAAAATTCCAAAAACTTGTTACCTTTCATTTTGTTTTTGAGCAAAGATATTCCAAGTAGGGCTATTATTTTCATTATCATGAAATTATAGGCACGTTTTGGCATTTTTTTTCTTGAAAAAAATATTTAAATGATAATTCAAATATCAAAATTATTGCCAGATACTTTTTTTGCCAGATTTAGTGTACTAATCAATCAATGGACTAAATTCTAATTCCAGGGGAGCCTGGTCCTGGTCTTTTCACAGGCTAATCCAAGATAGTACAAACTTTGACGCCACTCTGGCGTTAAAAATGCGTGGCATACCCGGCAACGCCAAGTCCTCGTCCCGGTCATAGGGGCTAGCTGAACTCAAAGCCCCTGAAACACAAGAAAGCCAGGGAGAGGGAGAGAACTAGAGGTAGGAGGAAAGAGAGAAAGATGGAGTAAGGTAAGAGGAGAGGAGAAAGAGAAGGAATCTATTACAATCAGCCCTTTGATAAACATTTTCTCAGTGCCAACTGAGGACAGAGAGAGAGAGCAATTTGAGTTCTCTCTTTGCCTCGCTTTCCCTCTCTCTCCTTCTGTGGCTAATATGAGGAGATAATGGGTCATTGAGGCAGAAAGGGAAGGCTTAAAAACACCTTAGTCATGACTGGACCGCCACTCAGCGCCACTGATTAAATTACCCAGATGAAGGGGTATTTATCTAAGCACAACTACAATCCATAAAACTGCACTTAGAGTGCCCAGTTAAAGATGTCAAATCACTGTCTGCAGCTCTTTGTGGCTGCGTGTTTGTTTTTTCTGTGTGTGGAGCTGGAACGCTGCAGACATAGAAAACAGTGTTTAGTGTTATTTAATGTATTCAGACATTTAATTTCCTCTGTGACATGGTAGAAGTTGGAACTGCAGGATAGTTTTGAGTAGCCAGACCTTTTCGCTTCAATTATTTTCACTTTGGCCGACTGCTTTGGGCTGCAAGTGAAGGAGAAAAGTCTGGATGAATGCATGGTTGAGTAAGACTGAAAAGTATTCAAAGGTGATTCTCTTGAACCAGTCTCGGTGTAAGGTAGACGGGTGTTGTCCAGTGTGTTTACTGGTTCTAGTTTGACTAGGGACACAGGAGGTGTTTTTTGATCAAGGGACTGAACTAGTAAGCATCAGTAATGACAATTCCCCATCAAACACCATTTGAACCGCACTGAAATGGTTGACACTGATTGTCTCCCGATTGAGTCCACATTGTTTGATGCATGTGTCTTTCAAGGGGTGCCACAGGCTCATCAATGAATCACAGACTCAGTGAACAGAGTCTTTAGAGAAGACCAGAAAGAGTGACCACTGGATCTGACGGCAGCCTGAGCATGGTACTGGGCTTTTGATGACTGGCTAAAGGCTGTTTTGTTATGAAGAGACTCCTGCCTGCTCTGTTGTGGTGTGTGTGTGTGTGTGTCTGTGTGTGTCTGTGTGTGTCTGTGTGTGTGTCTGTGTGTGTGTCTGTGTGTGTGTGTGTGAATGAGTGATTTTTGCTGGTGGTGATGTGAAGGAAAATCATGAGGCCGGTGATGCAGGTGTCTTGCGTTCTAGATGGATGTTCACTCGCTGCGTCTCTCCATCACCTTCCCAGTGTCACCAAACTGTCCAGTCAGCAAAACCTGCTGGACCTCTGTGTGTGTGCGTGTGTGTGTCTCTCTGTCTCTGTATTTGTGTCTTTGTGTATGAAAGCGAGAGAAAGCCTATATGTTGATCCCAGTTACGTCTGTGACTGTTTTTGTCTACTTTTGGCTTTCTGTGTGTGTGTTCAAGAGAATTTGTGTCGACTGCAGCAGTGCATGTATAAATGTGTGTGCATGTGGTCCCAGCTTGTCTTTGTTTGTGCGTGTGTATTTCATGTTTGCGTCTAGTTGTCAGAAAAAGTGCAGCCAGCAGCAAATGCTGCGGCTGGTGGCAGTATGACAAAATTAAAGATGTGGCACGGAGGAGGGTGGAGAAGAAGGATAGCGGGCTAAGGAGGGATGAGGGCACAAATGTGGCAGTGAACAGAGGGATGTAACGGAAGAGAGGATAGGAAGGAGGAGTGAGTGGGGAGGGTAGTAACGACGGATCTGCTGGAGGAGAAAAGAATAAGGGAGTGGCGAGGAGGACCATCAGTGGGACATATTGATTGTAGCTGCATCCTGAGCGTCTGTAATGAGATCTAGTGGCTGTGGCTTTCTGGAGGAGCAGATTTGTCACCTGGGGCTAGACACCACGGCTGGGCGGGACAGGGGGGAGAAAAGGAAACGGGCAGAGGAGGAGACAGCAGAGGGGAATAAGTTGGGGAGAGGAGAGAAGAGTGCAAAGCTTGAAGGGACAGAGAGATGGAGAGTGTGGCTCTACAATGAAAAGACAAGACACAAATGATGACTAGAGGGGAATCTAAGAAAATGCCTGTTGGGAGCATGCAGCTAATTACTGCAGACAGTCTATGTCTGGACTCATCTCCATGGTAACAAGATGGGCCAGCAGGGCCGGCCAGCACACAGGAAGACACAGACAAGGAAATCAATGAACAGACAGACAAAGGAGGGAGCAAAACCATGCTCATTAAGCCAGATTCAGCCTTTCATTTTGTTTGTCTACATGTCTGTGTCTTCATGTATGTGTATCAGTACATGCTTGCCTGTTGACCCTACATTGAGACTAGAGCAGCTGTCGACAAAGAGCTAACCTGACATATAAGAAGAGAAGTTTTTTTTTGCTCTTGTATGGGCAGATTTGACTGAACAGGACAGCAGCAGGCTAGAGATCAGAGGAGGTTGCTTGTGATCCGAATGTTGCTGGTTTGGATCATGCGACAGTAAAGACGGTAGAGACAGTAAGTCTAGCTTCCCTAAGTGAAAAAAATATGCCTCTGCTCCCTCAGCAGCTACTCTTGAATTGTCCTTGAGCAAAGCAAGAAACCTCTAATTAATCTGATCAAGCTTTTTAGTGGACACTAGCAGCAGCAGCAGCAGCAGCAGCAGTAGAAAGTGATTATAGTTGGAAGCTGCTAGATGAGAATGTGACTCCATAATTTGAAGAAAGAAACTGGTGATAAAAATTATTCAACCATGAACAGATCAAGACACTGCAGGTTTATTAACAGACTTTGCTCATAACAACCACCCAGGTACTCGTGGAGAACTGTTGGCTTCTCATGGCATCGGCCTATTTTTAAATGTAGCATGACAAAGTGATGAAGTCTTGTCATTTTAATGACTGCTGGCAGCAACGAAGAAGATGACTTCACTCTAGATGGTGTACATTTTAGAGCCTTGTTGCGAACACGAACAGGCCTTCTTTCTTTAATACAGGGAGATTGACAGAATGCTACTTTTTATGTAAGTGAACAACTCGACATGTTGAGGCAGGTATGCAGATATGTGGAAGGGGTGTGATTATGTGCATATGTGTGACAGAGAGAAAAAACTCTGTACTGTGTGATATTGCTAAATAAGTTTGTGATCACCAACAATTAAATTGAATTATAATTGTAAATTTATTTATTTATTATTTATTTATTTATTTATTATATTTATTTTTTAATAAAAGGGCAGGTCACTGAGTTTGTGGGTGAGGGAGGTTCGCTAGCTTGGAGTAAAAAAACATCAACACTTAATAGAGACCGCTGCACGAACTGTGTGTGTGGGTGTGTGTGTGTGAGAGAGAGACGAGTCCTGTTCTCTTTCAGCCAATTCCAACCATCAGTAACTCAATTTAGTCTGGGTCATTTAGCCAATAGGACACACACAGAGATACTTTGAAACAATGGAAAATCTCTTGTCATTGTGCTTTGCCTTTTCCCTCCCTTGATGTCACTTTTTATATAAGAATTTATTCTTAATACTGGAGGTTCTCGTGCAATAGATGCTTTAATTACATCCACACTGAGCCGAGCTTGGCAAAAACAAACTTTAGATTGACATACAGTGTACTGTTTGACATTGGCGGTCGTCTGCGTGCGTCGGTGTGTTAACACCTGCAATATACAATGTGTTTAATAAAGCCATCGTGACCCAGTGACGTGAAACAGGGCAGTAGACATTCTGGCATGTTAAACCACCCAACCTCATTACGGAGTGATGAGTGTGTTAAGAGGAGTCCCTGCACAGAGCTGGTCTGGTCTTGTGGACATGCTTAAATGTCTTGTCCAAACATTTACCGTTTTGGATTCAGGCTTCTGCGTGTGAGTCATACACACTCTGTAAAGAGACACCGCAGAGTGCCATGGTCGTCATTGTCTCGGTGACAGCTCCACAGGATTATATAAATAGAGCTGATAGAATGGGAGGAGATGTGGTGATACTCCACTTTCAGTTTGTTATTCCTGACTGTTATCTCTGTATTTACTTCGTTTATTAGCAGTGATACACATAAGAGACGCTTCGGAGGAAACGCTGATTGGCAGCAATTCCCAAGAACTTATTTTAATAGTGTTGCTTTCATCACACACAATCTGGTTCCCAAGAAACGTTTTATAGAATCACAGGGCTGAGAACTGTCACATTTATGTTGCCATTGGGATGCTCTAGAGCTTGACTGGATATTTAAGGCCGATATCAATAGAGGACATCCGATAACAATCTAATGTCTGGTTTGACATACACGCACACATACACATTCATACACATAACACAAACAAGAATTACTTTGGTCATTTTTAGCCCACTGCACATACTTGCAGGGCATACATGTGTTTGCACTAAAGGTGATGTCTAGAATCTTTTGGTTTTAGGATGTTTGTCTGTCTGCTTCCCTTCCTCATCAGATCAGCTGCCTGCTGCCCCACACAGCTTTGTAACCGCAGTGAAACATCTTGATATTTGCAAGTACACGAGTAAACTCATAGACACCGCTCAGGTTCCTGTGTTTGGAAAGTTGCTTACATAATGGCGGCTCTTTATCTGCATGTCAATAACCCTGAGAGGGGAGTGGCTGTTGCAGAGGGAAAGGAAGGGTACAACTGTTTACTTCTCTTTTCATCCTTTAATACACGTTGGAAAAATCTATAACAAATCACTTGTACTGCAGTAAAAGTATAGTGTTATAAATCACAAAATCATAGTCATACTTTCCAGCTGTTGTCAGCTTGCACCCTATTACACTGACAAAAATGTTCACATCCATTTAAATAGTAAAAGGTATGATATCAAATATTTATATAAAATAGCAGGAGACTGTGAACTTTACAAATTTACCACTGAGGCTAGTAATTTTTACTGTGGCACAATAAAAAGGATTCATCTCACTACTTACTATTAATTTTACCAGTTATTAATACACCAAATCACACTATATTTTTCACTCTTTATCCCTTTCCTATTATTCCAACTCTTCATACTCTGTCAGCTGCTCCTTCACACAAAGTTAAGCTCCCAGATATACATGAAGCAATACAGTCCAACTTCTCAAGCAATGCAGTCTTTAGCTCCCTGCTGTCCATCCAGCAATGCAGCTCAGCAGCCAGCAATCCCACCACAGTTTCTTCAGATATTGCATTCTTGAGTTTTATTTGACTCTTGGTGAACTTTAAATACCTACATATGGCCAATGGTCTTCTGGAGTATGATGAGGACATCACTGATAATCTGCAGTTCTGACTTTGGCCACTAAACAAGTTATGGAATGGGTGGGGCTTATGATAATGAGAAAGCTATTTTGCTCTATACATGAATGAAATACAGATAAATGAAATGTTAAGCCAACATATCTATTAACATCCTGGGAGAACTATTGTCTTGATTAAAGTAAAACTTTTGCAAACATTTGATGAAAATTTCTCCTTCTCTGTCTCTTCAGCTTACCTTATTCCCCCTCTACTCTCCCTCCTCTGTTCTTCTCCTTTTGGCCATCGCAGTGAACACAAACAGACCTTTGCCTTAGCTTTGTGTGTATTCGTATTTGTGTATATCGATGCTTCTGATGACAGTATCACTCTCTCGCTCCCAGCAATCAGTGTGTTTTTGTTTACACT
>NTHP01000050.1:1898148-1942536 GCA_003416845.1 Oplegnathus fasciatus | reverse complement strand
GAGAGAGAGAGAGAGAGAAATGCCTGTCGGGAACTGCAGCTGGTGTTTCAGTCATGTTTTTGTTGTCTGTGATTGTGCTCTGTGTGTGCATTTGTGCGTGTGTGTGTTGTATGTGTGACAGAAGTAATTGAAGCAAAGGATGAGAAAGCTCTCTCCTCTATCTCCCAGTGCTAATAAAAATGAAGGAGGCTCAGATGTGGATGAGAGATTGCCTAATCTAATTTCACTCCTAAAGCCTATGGATTCATTATGGGACCTATCAAATTAATTGAGAGAATTATACAGATTCACCTCTGAATACATCAGCTCATTCATTAAATTGCAAGAGTCTGTTTGATTGTCTCTCATTTGAGCTCATCAGTTTGAGAAACCGTACACTCACTATTGTTGATATTTAAGCAGTTTTGCCACTAAAGTTAGTTGTTTTAGAACAACATCTTGCTACTGCTTTGGTTATTGGAAAATCTTTATTTGATATTTAGTGAAGTCAAATAAAAGTTGCACTTTTAATAAGAATATTTATTACATTTGCTTTATATAAAAGGCAGAGAACAGAACGAAACAAGAGGTTAAAACAAAAATGAGCACATCAGAAACTCAAATATGAAGCCAGATAGCTGCTAGCATATAAAAATCAGAATAGAGTCTAGGGACTAGAAGTAATGTATATCAGTTAAATTCCACTGAACAGATTCAGCCTTGTTGTTTGAAAATGCCATGTCATCCCCGGTCCCAACCCACGCCACACCAGTACGTCACTGAGCATTCCTGCCTCATACCATTCAATCCTGCTTCATTCCCTCTCTGATATCTGCACACAGAAACATTTGTGGTATTTTTTGTTCTCCTCTCTGAAAAAAACAGTTTGTTGTTTGCTTCCACTTAGACGTTGCTCTGCGATATTACCGTGACGTATCTCAGGCGTCCTGACACTTAGCTCGGCGTGTTAGGAATGATTGTGACATCAACTGATAGCTCTTAGCTCTTTGGTAGCTTCGGAATGTATCAAGCACAATAATCCCATTTTGATTAAATGCATAATGTCCTTGCTTGTCTGTATTGATCTTTATTGATCTGCATCAATAAGGTTATCTGCCCACTGCATGAGCCTGTAATTACTGCATTAAACGACACATTAAAAACAAATTGTTGTTTTTTTGCGAGACACCCACACCTCGTTAGGATGTTGATGGCCCTAATGTGTGTGCATGTCTCTCTCTCTGTGTAGGTTGACCTGTTCGCCATGTGCAGGCCTGTGTCCTAAACTGTGTGTGGGAAATCAGACGATTGACTCCGTAACTTCAGCCCAGGCTTTGAGAGGCTGCACTGTTCTCCATGGCAACATGATCATCAAGATTCGAGGAGGGAGTGAGTACTACTACACCTCACCACCTGCTGGGCCTCCTGTAGAGGCTCTGATCCTCACACTATGTCTGTCTCCTTCTCCCTCCGTCATTCAGATTTCTCAGTCCGTCTCTGTCTTTGTCAAGACTTCTAGCCATAGAGTACAGTTTGTCTATCCACATGAACATTCAAATGCGTGTGTTTGTCTGACCATAAGACCACCTGTCTGTCTTCTACCCAGTGGCTATCAATATGACCAAATGTCTGTGTCCTTGCAGATAACATTGCTGCTGAGTTGGAGGCTAGTTTGGGTCAGCTTGAGGAGATCACAGGCCACCTGACTATTCGCAGAGCCTACGCCCTCGTCTCCCTCTCCTTCCTCCGCAAACTGCGCATCATTAGAGGGCAGCATCTAGAGCAAGAGTAAGTCTCCTCTTCTCTTCTCTCCAGGTATATATATATATTTAAATCCGTAAAACCGTTTAACTGTGTTTAATTTCTTGTCTGTCTCTCTTAGTATCTACGCCTTCTATGCACTGGACAACCAGAACCTGCGCGAGCTGTGGGATTGGTCCAAGCACAACCTGACCATCCAGCTTGGTCGTATGTTCTTCCACTACAACCCCAAACTTTGCATGTCTGAAATCAGAAAGATGGAGGAGGTAACGGGAACCAAGGAGCGCAACCAAAAGAATGACATCGCTGTACGCAACAACGGGGACCAAGCCTCCTGTAAGATAACCAGAATGTCAGACTTGAGATTGTCATTTGATGTTCACCACCTTACTTATTACGTTTTTTAAAACATGTTCTGGCTTGTTCTAAATCTGCTCTAGATTTGTTTGTGCTTGCAGTACAAACATAATTTCTAATAGAAGAAGATGTTCCTGTTATTACTAAGTTTTGTTTTTACACCGATGATACTGCTGATGTGTTGTTAGTAAATGAACTGCAGAGCGGTTTGAACAAATAATAGGAGGTGCTGAATGAAATAAAATACTGTACTGTACTATCTATATAGACAGCCTATGTCAGTGAGCCTTCTTTCAGGAAAAATATACTAAGCACTACAGGAATATATACAAACTCTGAAGCCTATAGAAGTCTACAGAAAAACCGAAAATAAAGTTTTTGATACAGCTATATTTTTTAAATGCAGCAAGCACATCTTCATCGGTTTGGTTTTGCTCACATTAAAGTAGGCCTTACTCTATGTGATGTGCTCTCTGCAAGTTTAAGCTTTATGTTTTTACCGATCATTTTATGAAAAAATGTGAAGAAGACATGTTTGTGCAGAAATGCTGCTTATTTCTTTGGTTTTACCATTATGGTGCCTGTGCCTCAAAAGCAGAAGCAGTGGGGTGCTTGATGTTCTACTGTTCATTTGATCTTTTACCAAACCCATGTGCTGAGCATCGTCTGTTTCATCCCTCAGGTGAGACCAAGCTGCTGAACTTCACCGTGATCAAGACCACATCAAATATGATTATGCTGAGGTGGGAGCCCTTTTGGCCCTTAGACTTTAGAGACCTGCTGGGCTTTATGGTTCTCTACAAAGAGGCGTAAGTATCTGACAAAAATCAAGGTATTTTTTCTGTACATTCTCACTGATATCACTGCTGCCTTTTGATAGTGTCGATCATCATATTTTAATCAAGACACAACAAGATTCAGTTGGTCTAACAGATCTTGTTCTTAACCGGTTGTCGTCCTACATCAATGATAGGACAACCTATGTTTCTCTCACTTTAAATCCACTGAAACTAACATTTTGTCAGGGGTTCCACAAGGATCAATCATAATTCATATGTGGATGACACACGGCTGTCTTCTGATAATCTCAGTCCTATAAGCAAGCTTGTAAACTGTATCAACTACTGAATGTCAATAACTCTTTTCTGATTATAAGACTGAGGTACTGAGATACAGGAAATGTATTCACACCTAAAATCACTGTCTCTGGAGTACAGTGACCAAGTCAGAAACCTCTGAGCTTTTTTGGACTCAACTTTGAAAGTCATGTCAGTAACTTAACCAGGACGGCTTTTTATCCCTTGAAAAACATCAAAACGATTTATATCTCAAGCTGACTCTGAGAAACTGGTTCATGCCTTCATCTCAAACAGGTTAGATTACTGTAACACTCTTTCTGCTGCATTACCCAAACAAACAATAGGAAGCTCCAGCTCATTCGGATCGCAGCAGTCAGAGTCCTCACACGTACACAAACTCAAACACATTACTCCAATATTTAAATCACTTCATTGGCTCCTAGTGTGATACAGAATCAGCCTCAAAATTCTTCTTATAGTCTTTTACTGTTTGGCTCCCCAGTATATGTCTCTGACTACAATCCAGTCAGAGCTCTCAGGTCATCAGGAGTTGTAGTTATAATCTCATGTCACTTAAATGTAAAGCCCATTGAGCTTATCTGTACTAAAATGTGCTATATAAATAAAGCCTTACCTTGCTAAATGAGCTTCATTTAATACTTCTCACAGTTCATCTGTACCTGTTGATAATTTTTTTTCCTTTTTCTTTCCATTATGCTCCAGGCCATACAAGAATGTGACGGAGTTTGAGGGACAGGACGCGTGTGGCTCGAACAGCTGGGCGATTGCTGACGTTGATCCTCCATCCCGTTCCACTGACAGCAAGAAGGCAGACGAACCGGGGCACCTGATTCGACCATTGAAGCCCTGGACCCAGTACGCCATTATGGTCAAAACTCAACTGTCTGCATCTGATGAGCAGCAGGTTCATGGAGCCAAGAGCGAGATCATTTACGTCCGCACTAATGCCTCCAGTGAGTTACACTACTTTAGGAACATTTTGTAATTTCTTTTGGATGTTGGATTTCATGGAGACTGTTTAGCTGACTGCAGAGAATATCTGACTTTACAATTGGATGATGAAGAAATGATATACAGAATCAAAATTTTGAGACTTTTTACTCTCTTGGCTTGAAGGTACCCTGTGGAGTTTTCTTGTAAACAAACACAGTTATGTTTACATTTAGTCTTTCTCACCCAAACACACTGTGTGTGTCCTCGAGGCATAACAAACGTGCTGAATGCATTTCCTTCTTCATAAATCGTTTGCACCCATTTTTGCATATTGTTTACATCTATGTTTGCTCCATAGCAGTCTTCTTCCTCCCCACATTTTCCTGGGCATCACCAACTCATTCAGCAGAACAAAGTGAGAACCTAGGCAGGAATGTAAATCGGATCACCCCTACACACACACACACACACACACACACACACACGTAAAAGTGCAAACAAAACGTGCACCCAATCAAATCATTGCTCCATAGTGTCACATGTAGTCAGAAACTCCACAGGTTAACTTCAGGCAATGATAAAGGGAAAGTTCACTTTGATGGCAGTGGTGAACTGATCAAATGATTCATTTATTTAATTTTGAATCATGTTTTCAGTGAGATCTACTGCAGGTGTTGTGCTGTGCAGTATAAATGTTATGATGTTATGGTTGTGTTTCATGTTTACAGAAGAGTGTTTCAGAAGATACATTTAAGCAGTTCAAATAATCTTTATTACTAAAAGTGAGCATTCAGACCAAAAACATCCGTGCGTTAAGTCCTGTCCAGGAAGTCCAGTCACAGCTGTATTTTTTCACATAGGGCTAAAGTCAGTCTGAACTCGGCCTCAGGTCTTACAATACCAATGCAGTCCTGACTATTAGCTCACTGTCTTCCTCCTTCCCCCTCAGAGCCCTCTGTGCCTCTGGACCCCATCTCCTCCTCCAACTCTTCCTCTCAGATCATCCTGAAGTGGAGGCCTCCCACCAGTCCCAATGGCAACATCACCCACTACCGGGTCATCTGTCGTAAGCAGCCTGAGGACAGCGACCTCTACAAGTTCGACTACTGCCTACAAGGTTAGCACCTGCAGGTTGCCCCATTCCCGTCTGCCCAGGCGACAAATCAGCTGCCGCTCACTTCACATTTGTTTGTCTGGCTTTCCCTCATGCCCGTTTCTCCTGCCCAGGAATGAAGCTGCCATCTCGTACCCCGACCCACCTGGACAGCGAGGATGAGCAGAAGTGGAACCACACAGATGAGCCCACCTCAGGGGGCAGGTGCTGCGCCTGCCCCAAGACAGACAGCCAGCTAAAGAAGGAGCAGGAGGAGATAGAGTACCGCAAAACCTTCGAGAACTACCTCCACAATGAAGTCTTCGAGAGCAGGTACGCGTCCCAGATTGCAATTAGATGTTACAGCTCATGAGCAACACATCTGGATGCCATTTCACCGTGGGTAGAGACACACTAGTGTTTCAGAAAGTTCAAGTTCAAAGTTTTTAGACAATTTACAAGTTTGTCTTTTATTCAGGCTGCAGCTTTTGCTCACTTGCTAGGACATATGAGTTAATGGGGCGGTCAGCAAATGATTAAGAGTTTGACTCTTGATCCCAGCAATATCATACTATTAACAGTTTACATATTGAAATGTATTCTGTTTCACAGCATGTTTTCACAAAGACGCCAAAAAAAAGACGCATCTTTAGCTGATTAATGTTTCATACAGACTGAAACAGGTTGAGGTAACAGATAAATAATTAGGCCAAATTTATGAACATCCTTGGTAACGACTGAACAATTTAAACAAGTTCTTCAAGCTTCTTTCTTGTTGCAGTGGCTACATTAAAGTCACCTACTGTACAGCAGTTTGGTCACAACTTTTAATGAATTTGTGCTTGTTTAAAAAAGATTGTATACATTCAAAATTCAGTACATTTAGCGTCACACCAAGAGGAGCTTCTTGCTCTGTTGGTTGCTGTTTGTGGCAGAGCAGCAGCACTGGAGCCCCTCTATCCAGCCAGACTACATTACTCCTCTTTTGTCCCAGCCACCATGATGTGGGTCTCAAAACGGCTCTGTGCCAACTGTGTCTCGTCCATTCGTGTGTGTGTGTGTGTGTGTGTGTCGTTTATGTAAACCCTTGTTTTTGTACAGGGCACTACTGTGGGGGGCTTAGGGTGGGAGGTGCTGATTGTCTGGGCCCCGATGCCCCTACCCTCTCCCCTGACACACACACACACAAACACCCACAGTCTCTCCCTCCGCTTCCCTAGGGGAGTGATTACTGTGCCCATTATCATTCATGCCACTCAGGGGTGCAGTCATGCAGACTGCCATTTGGACACACACACAAACACTCACACACACCTCAGCTGCATTTTGAAACCATGCTGTCGAATCGGCCAAGGTCAGCTCCATACACTGAAGTACACAAAGAACTCCTCATGCTCTCTTTTATCATCACGCAAAGGGATGCAGGAAGCTTCATATTTTTCTCCTACCTGAGCAAGTATTGGTTCAACATTAACCCTGTCCTACACTTCCCTGTACAGTGAAGCCTCACTGCAGCAGCTTTGGGTAAAGTGCACTGCTCAAGGAAACTTAATTGTGGTAATTTTGGGAGGAAGGAAGATAGTTTTCTAATTCATAGCCTGTGAGTCCTCCTTTACTCCTCACACTGAGGTGCACTGCAGGTCTCCTGTGTCTTGGTTGAAGTTCATGGCCTTAGTAGTTATGAGTGTAAGCCCAGCACTGACAGTAAAGTGGACATGCTCATTGGCACCCCCCAGTGGTGAGGGTTGGTAGCTCTCCCAGCAGGGCAGTAGGTGGTATTTGTGGATAAATGTCATGCAGTCAGACTTGCTACATACACTGTAAAGGTTAGTGTGAGCAGAGGTCCTCACTGGCCTCCTGCAGACTACTGCTCCATCTGCCATCTGCCTGGGTCTAATTCACATGAAATGCTTCTGACTTTTGTGTTAATTTATTATTGGCCTGTGTGAGAGTCTGCGTGCAGAATCTCTAAAAAAAAATATGCTTTGATTTCTCCAGATTTTCAGTGGCATTTGACCGAGATTTTGCTAACTGCTTTACCTGTTGCTCTCTTTCTCCAGACCATCTCGTCGACGACGCTCAGTGGGAGTTGCCAACGCCACCCAAACCTCTCTCTTCCTCACCACAGTTCCCAGTCTGGTATTTGGCTCCTCCACAGCCACCCCTGAAGATGAAGACAAGGACAAGGAGGGATCCAAGGTCTCAAACACTTTAGATTTTATATACCACGCAGAGTATTTTTTGTATGTCATTCTCTTGTCAACATATGTGCAGATTTCTTACTGTTTGCCATCCTAAATTTCCAGTTATAAGAAGCACATGTAAAATAAGAAAATGAACACCGATCCCCCTTACAAGTTGCTCAAAATCAGCAGAGGCGAAAGTGAAAACTGTCCTCTGTAAAACAACCTATTTCCTTTTGATTTTGGCTTTATCCATGTTATTTAATGCAATGAAATATGTTAGCCTCTAATTTACACACTGTATCATTTAAAGCATGTGACATATTTTTGTTTAGGTCTGAAATCATATCACTACCCGAAAGAAAGCAAAGGAGGAAATAATATTCCTCTTCAGTTTAGTATGTAACCACGTGTAACCATAAATCACTGTCGCTGTTAGAGTAATTAGATATCTCGTCTTGTCTTCTCAGGTGGAGCTGAAGGTGTTCTTAAAGGAGTCAACAGTCATCTCCAACCTGCACCACTTTACCAGTTATAAGATCGAGATCATGGCCTGCAACCATGCGACAGACCTCAAACGCTGCAGCATGGCTACTTATGTCAGTGCTCGAACTATGCCAGAAGGTAAGAACAAATACAAATCTCACACTTATAAACACCCAGTTGCCAATTTCATGAAGGTTATAATGTTCAGTTTTTGTTGAACTTGTATGATCATTTTGGCAACTATAGTAGTATATATGCCTTTGACAGACTTACACGAACACATGCTGAGACGCTGCACATTTAAGGCCATAGGTGCTCAGAAAATGATGGCATGTTCAAAAATGAATGTAATTCACATGTGCACCCAAAAAGACCCGAACATCAGACTCCCCAAACAGTTTCTAGAGGCAGTCAGAGATAAAAGTGGCTAACTAAGAACAAGGTGGAAATGTTGTGCTTTACACTGCACATGTGTTAAGTTTTTTTCTTTATGTCTGGTACCCACAGAGAAAGCAGACGACATCCCAGGCCCGGTGACCCATGAGATAGTGACAGGCGAGCCTTCCTATGTGTTGATTAAATGGAATGCACCTCGCTCCCCTAATGGCCTCATCATCCTGTACGAGGTGTTCTACAGGAAGGTCGGAGACACGGAGGTCAGTATCAAACCATCACTGAACTTTTAGAGGGTGAGGATGCAGGAAGAAGTCAGGGGAAGGAGGGATCCTGATTCTCTTTTTTCCTAAACTGAAGGACTCAGAGGTGAGGGAGGGAAAGAGCCAGAAGAAATGCTGTTGATATACTCTGTAGGAAGGAGCAACACAGGGCTTACTCTGGGTAGACTCTGGGGAGTGGAGGCAGGCAGGAGAGGAAAGATTTGCTGTATACACTCAAAATCTGTCTGTTCCTTATATGGAGAGACTAACAAAGGAAATATTTGTTTACAAACTCCCAATGCTACCACTGTGTGTGTGTGTGTTGACGTTTTCTGCTGCGTGTGTTTGCATATTATTATTTCTATGTGTTTGTGCGCACAAGTGCTTGTCTGTTTGTGACGGTGTGAGTGTGTAAGCGTGTGTGTGTTGTTGTTGTTTACTTGCTGTAAATGTGTGAATTCATCTCTCATTGCTATTCATTGCTGCACTGCCTGACCCAAGGAGCCAGTAGCAGCTCTGTTACCATAGTGACAGAGGCAGGAAGGAAGACTAGAATGCAGTGGCAGGGATGGACTGGCATCTCAGACGACATCTCCACTGCACTGCACTGAAAACACACCACTCACTAACACACCCTGCAGCTGCAACAAACTGATCTGGGTTTATATAAAATGCTGTTTAGAGCATGTCAGAGGGTCAGATTCATTATTTGGTTTATTGCACGTATGGCAACACTAACAACATGTTTTTTTATGCAGACCTCTGACTGACTCACTTAATTGGCCTCCATGCTAAAAGTTGTGAATATTCAAAGACAGTTTTGCAGGGTTTTTTGATATCTGCCTCCTAAAATATTTTAACTCAATATTGTATAAACCAGTTCAGAAGAAAGTGCACTGAAAAAGTATAACAACAAATGCTGTTGTTCATTCAGTGTATCGATCATGGCACTTTCTATCAGGACACTGAATCTAAAATTGCTCTTGTTAATAGGCCAGAGCTTGCAAAGAATGGGAATGTGAAAATATGTGTGAAAATGTGTGAATCTTTTATCATAACATCATTTTTAACCAAAGTTGAGTCAAGGTTAATTTTTTTCATTGTGCTATTTCAATGCAATTTTGGGTGTCTCCAAAGCTTTGTTCAGTTTAGAACATACCTCTGTGCGCACTTCATACTTTAAGAGTCACAGTTTTGTAGTGGAACTCTCTCTTTGGTAGGAAATAGTTTGTGATTTGGGTAAAGCAACCCTTAGGATCATCTTTGCTCCCTAATATTAGCACTTGTCATTATTCCTCGTGATCTCTCATGCTGAATTTGTGTTTTGTCTTTTTTTCCAGGTTCACACAGCCTGTGTGTCACGGCCGGCCTACCTCAAGTCAGGTGGCACGAAGCTTTCGCTTGTGCAACCTGGAAACTACAGTGTGAAGGTCCGTGCCACCTCCTTGGCAGGAAATGGCTCCTTTACAGAAACCACTTACTTCTTCATGCCCAACCGTAAGGCCGGAGGCTCTATGTCCGACTTTTATTAACTCACATGTATAACAGTCGTGCATTATCTGTCTTTCATACTCTGCAGTCTTCCAAGTGAACTGACCGATGACTTTTGTGTGTATTACAGCGGATCCAGGTTTGATTTGGATTGTGATTGGTCCAGTCATCTGCTTCATTCTGCTGCTGTTCGTGGGAGGTGGAGTCTTTGTGATCTTCAAGAAGAGGTAAGATCTTTGACTGGCATGCTGCTTCTGAGGATGATCCACCCTGCCGGATACATAAACCGAGCAGATTACACCATATGACATAAAAGAGGGAATGATGCTTATTTTGTTCAGAAACCTATAGTGGGATTTGAAGTAGAGGGTGTTCAGTTTGAATGCTTTGAGCACAGTAGCTATCAGGAGTATGTGACAGGACAAATAAACAGGACAGATTCTGCTGGGGAGAAAGTTCACATCTTATTACAGTTTTCAGCATCTCAGATGCTTTCTGTGGTTGTTTACAGGCAAACAGAAGGCCCGACAGGACCTCTTATCGCCTCCTCAAACCCTGAGTACCTCAGCGCCAACGATGGTAAGAAGTTAACTGTTAAATTTAGGAAGTACAACACATTGTGCTTTCTCCGCACATCTTTGGACGTGAGCCAGTGTGAAATAATTGTATTTAAAAAGATAAATGCCGCCTCATGTTGATTTGTGAATGGTTCACTTAATCAAAATGGTGTCTGTTTTGTGTAGTGTATGTTCCCGATGAGTGGGAGGTGCCCCGGGAGAAGATCACGGTGCTCAGAGAGCTGGGTCAGGGCTCCTTCGGCATGGTGTACGAGGGAATCGCCAAGGACATCGTCAAAGGAGACCCGGACACGCGTGTGGCCGTGAAGACAGTCAATGAGTCGGCCAGCCTGCGCGAGAGGATCGAGTTCCTAAACGAAGCCTCCGTCATGAAGGCTTTCAGCTGTCACCACGTGGTACGACACCACAAAACGCTTTTCAAACCGTTTCCTCTCCCAATTAACAGGGACACTGGAGCATCTATCTATCCATACACATCCATCCATTCATACGTGTGAATTACAGTATATTACAGCTTTCCATCATTTTGTTGAAACCAGCATGAACATGTATGACTCACAGAACCATGACTCGCTTGTTGTGTTGATGCTGCCATATTGACACACAGTTTGACTCCAAAAACAAATGTTCACACTTGGTGAGCAATTGTGCCTACCATTACTGTTTGATTAAACAGCCTACTAGGCACCAATTAAATCGCCATATGTTGTGCTGTCAGCTGTAAAAAATCATGTTGACATGTAGGGGGCAATTTTCATAATTTGCCCACAGATGAAGAGAGAATTGACACAGTGGCATCATTTTATAAATGTGTCATCTTGTCTGCCTGATTAACAGCAGAGGATACCTTACCCACACTGAAATTATATATGTGTGTGTGTGTGTGTGTGTGTGTGTGTGTGTGTGTGTGTGTGTGTGTGTATAAATGACAAACTTTCACCTTAATAATTTGAGGGTGTTAACATCCATGTTTGGTGATGAACAGTGTGGGAATTGTAGTCCTTTTTATACGTAGCCCCCCCTATTTAACTGACCAAAACGCTTTAATTTATCATAATCTTTAATAGAGTCATTATATATAAAATGTAAATAAAAAAAATGTAATGCTCGTTCAGGTTGTTATAGAGGAGAAGTGTTCACTAGTGTTTCTAGTCAGTCAGTGTAAGGGTAAACATTGTTTGGTTCACGTGTGTTTTTCTTTATTTTTCTCTCTGTAGGTACGTCTGTTAGGTGTGGTGTCCAAAGGTCAGCCCACCCTGGTAGTGATGGAGCTGATGACCCACGGTGACCTGAAGAGCTACCTACGTAGTCTCAGGCCGGACTCTGAGGTATGTGTCATCTCTGCATTTTTAAAAAAAAATAGCTAATCATTAACAGCTAAAGGAGGCTTGATATTTCCTCACACCACTGACTGACCTTATGACGGTCTTTTTGTGTGTGTTTTTGTAGAACAACCCATCAGGCCGCCCACCACCTACGCTGAAGGAGATGATCCAGATGGCTGCAGAAATTGCAGACGGCATGGCCTACCTCAACGCCAAGAAGTTTGTCCACAGAGACCTGGCAGCTAGGAACTGCATGGTGGGAGAAGACTTCACCGTCAAGATTGGAGGTACTGAAGTTTGTTTTGTTTTCCATGTTGTTCATATTTTACTCAGTTGTCACAGTGTGTTTATGAATGTGTTTACTGTGTGTTTACAGTGAAGGTGTACTGAGCTCTCTCTCTTTCTCTCTTGTAGACTTTGGTATGACCCGAGACATCTATGAGACTGACTACTACCGTAAAGGAGGGAAGGGCCTGCTTCCTGTCAGGTGGATGGCTCCAGAGTCTCTAAAGGACGGAGTCTTCACTGCCCACTCTGACTGCTGGTAAGTCACATCTCGGTTGTTGCTGCGCAGTCTTTGCAATCCTGGTTACGCCACTGGTGCATTTGATCACGTGTGTGTGTGTGTGCAGGTCATTTGGCGTTGTGCTGTGGGAGATCAGTACGCTAGCAGAGCAGCCGTACCAGGGTTTATCCAACGAACAGGTTCTAAAGTTTGTCATGGATGGAGGATACCTGGACCGGCCAGAGAACTGCCCCGAGAGGATGTGAGTAAATATTCAATATTCGGGGGAACATTTGCTGCCTTGATACTGTGCTATCTTACTCATAGGCTGCTGTAACTTTTTATAGACTGGCACCTACCAAATACAAATTAGTCAGCACCAAAATCACAAATCACCGTCACTTGCTTGTGGTCATTGCAAAATGATTAATAGTTTGAGGAACACCAGGGAGTTGAGTACTTATGGAATTAATGAATTAGACAGGGTGTAATATATATATATATATATATGTATATATATATATATAGTATATGTTATGCATTTAAGGGTTAAAGCTTTGTGTCTCTTCCCCTCTCCCAGGCACAGCCTAATGCAGATGTGTTGGCAGTACAACCCCAAGATGCGGCCGATGTTCCACGAGATCATCGAGATGCTGCGGGAGGAACTGCACCCGTCTTTCCAGGAGGTCTCCTTCTTCTACAGCGAGGAGAACAAAGTCCCAGAGACAGAGGAGTTTGACCTGGACCTGGACAACATGGAGAGCATACCCCTGGACCCGTCTTCATACTCGCAGAGAGAGGAGAGCTTAGGCAGGGACAGCGGGCCCTCGGTGGCCCTCAGGGGGAACTATGAGGAGCACGTCCCCTACACACACATGAACGGTGGCAAGAAAAATGGACGAATCTTATCGTTGCCCAGATCCAGCCCTTCCTAACATTTCCTGTTTCCTAAAAGAACTTGTTTAACCTGCCCCCTTCCTTTTCCCATCCTTTCTTTCTCTTCCAGTCCATTTTGTTTCTGTATCCTTCATGTCCTCTCATCATTTTCTAATGATTTTCTTATTCTTGGAGAAGCCCTTCAAAAAAAGACACAGATCTCAGGACTTTTTATTTTCTTCCTCATGGCTGCCAAACACAGGCAAGCAAGGGATGCAAACATGGTGTAACACTTTTTTAACTTCCTCCACGACACATCGGACTTTCTATTACCATATTACCTATCTATTGTTTTTCACTATTGCCACGTTTCCAGGACTCCTTGTGATGGAAACAGAGAAAAAAAAACTGTGAACACAACAAACCTTAGACAACCAAGAAGGCTGCTTATGCTCGACCTCCTCAAGACTCGTCCCTCCTTTTCTCCCCACGAATCTGCTTTTCCACATTTCTGTGCTTTGTGTTTTTTCTCCAAGTGAAATCTTGTTACTCAGATAGTGGCCTTTTTGTACGTGGCCTATAAACAAAGAGAAGTGTCTATCAGCGCTTATACTAATTTCCTTTTGAACAATGACTTAATCAGTTTGGAACGGTGGGATGACTTGCAAAGACTTGATCCTAGAACAAACATCTATTCCTAGAGGAATGTTTTCTTTCTGTTTTTGTTTTTTTGTTTTATTTTGGTTCTGCAGAATTCCAAACTACACACAGATTCATCGGGTGTTTGGTGAATAGTTTTAATTTATTTGCTTTTATTGTTATTTTCTCTTCTCTTTTCCTCTTTTCTTTCTCAGTTTTCTTTCTGTGTCCTCACTATATGGCTGAAGGATATTTAAACAGTTAAGAATTGGACAAAAGAGTTCCTCAGACTGACCAATAGCTGCTGCTTTGATATATTTTAGTGGGTATAGAATTATATAAATATATATAATATATATAGTATATATGGAATATTGGTATTTATGTACCAATATTTTATATATAATATATGACATTGATGTTTTTGTAAATAGTTCATATTTGTAATATTTTTCATCAGAAGCTTTGCTAGTATTTTGTTTTGCCAGGTTTTTTCTTTCTGGGTTTTTTAATTTTCTTATTTTTATAGCCCCAGAAATCACACTAATCTACCATCAGTGCTCTCTGTGTCTTAGGCCTCCAGTCCCCCTTGAGCACTCGCTCCGTCTGGATGGGAAAGGAGAAAAGCCCCGAAATATTGGCAACTCACTGCATCATTTTTTTTATAAATCTCGTTCCCACTGAGAGCTGTCAATATTTGGAGGCAACTTTACTACTACAACAACGGGAAAAAAAACGAAACACACACACAAAAAAAACGGATTACCAAAAAAAAAAGCTTTATAAAACGGGAATGAGGTCTTTCTAGGTGGAAGTGCACCTGATGTGTGTTTGTCTCTGTGTCTGCTGTCTCTCTCTGGTCAGATCACACCGGAGCTGAGGTCCTTTAATGTTTTTTTTTATCGCAGGTTTATTACGTCTTTCGTGTGACTGTGCCGGTTGTCCGAGTTGTTGTTAACTGTCAACGAGGTTAGGGAGTGTTGAGAGCTTGTCCCTGCCTGGTGATTGTACTTAGCATAACAGTAACTGCTTCTCAGTTGTGTCGGTGCTGCTTGGATCAGAATTAACATAGGTGAAGTGGACGATGAGCCCCCCCCCCCCCCCNNTTTTAAAAATCTTTTTGTCTTTAGCGCTAAAAGCCCTCACAATTTAAATGGGAGAACAGTAGCATTCCCTTCCCATCCGACCTGAGATCTGGCACAGTTCAGGACCTCAGCATTAGATGGAAGGTTTTTATTAAATTCACACATTACGGTCCCCTCTCGTTGTCGTTGTGTTAGGTTTTGCTCTGCACCACACGCACCTCCTGCACGCTCTCCCTCCTCCTCAGTCTTCCTGAGGCTTCCCATTGGCCGCTGAACTCACTGCTCAAAATCAGGCTGCTGGAAATTTCCACGTTTTGTGGTGGAGGGCTGGAGAGAAATACGGAAAGTTCCAACTGTATTCAGAGTCCACAGCAGGTAGT
The DNA here is from genome assembly GCA_003416845.1 of Oplegnathus fasciatus. Taxonomy (NCBI): domain Eukaryota; kingdom Metazoa; phylum Chordata; class Actinopteri; order Centrarchiformes; family Oplegnathidae; genus Oplegnathus; species Oplegnathus fasciatus. The sequence continues at coordinate 1,927,109 of NTHP01000050.1, read as the reverse complement.
GGAGCGAGGGGCAGTCTCTCTATCTTTCAGAGAGAGAGGGAGAGAGAGAGAGGGAGTGTGTGAGTGATTGTTAATCCTATTATTCTCTCTGCTATCACATGCAGTTAGGCAGTCAGGACACAGTGTGCAGCAGCTATTTCACTCAGGTCTGACATTCCAGGATTTAGTTGGAACTGCTCGTTCCCTCGTCCCCCCTTGTTTTGCTCGCCCGCTGGCAAAGCTGATACCATCACCACACCCCATCAGATTCAGAACACACACATAAAAGACTTTCTTGTTTTTCCTTCTTAATAATCGAATATCTGAAGTTTGTCCCTCCTGCCGGGAATCAAAAACATTCCTGTCAACTGTACCCGTACACAAAGCTACAGAAAAGTTAGCTGTCCTCGTTGCTGACCCCTCATTGTGTCTCTTAAGATCATTAATTCACTATGACCTTCATTCGGAGCCCAAAGGCCATCCGAGTTTCATAGCAGACCCTCCATAAACGCTTCTCTCTCACTCTCTAACCACAGCAGTCGATGACGTGGGAGGTGATAGTCAACTTTTTTTTTTTTCTCTGGACATACAGACCAGTGTGGTTGCCAATCTAGCCGAACAGCATTCAGCACTTATAGTATAGCCAAAGTGTCGGCAGCTTTCTGTCAACAATGAGAACCCACAGAATCCGAGTCAGAGAAAGCAGAGAAGCTGCTTCCATATTTTACCAGTGCCTTCTCAAACCCAGAGCCACGTCCAGGCTAGTTCTATTGGCTACTAACACACACACACACACACACACACAGGCCTCTGTGCTCTCTCTGTATTTTTTTCTCATGAGGCAGGAGAGGCATAGAAATCAAAGCTGCATCTACATTTGTGTTTGTAGGGTTACAACTTTGTTCTTCGCTGGAAGAGAAGCAGAAGTCTTCGGGGCAGTTTTTAAGTTTTAACTTTTGGTTTCAGCTTGTTGCCAGCGTAAGGTTTGAGCACCAATGTTCGCCTCGCGCTTTAGCGGTGACACTGTGGATCGGCCAGAGTCTGTGCTGTTGGCACTCAGAGAGGCGCCTGAGGTTATGATGTAGATTTTAGCTAATTATTCTGAGGAGTTACAATCTTGGGCTTTTGTACTTTGTAAATAATCTGTGACATAGTTTGGAAAATAAAAGCAGAAAAAAAAAGATATATAAAAAAAATCTGATGCCCGTCAGTTTTGCGTACATGACAGAAAAATTGTGGACCTTAGCTATGTCGCAGTTCCACACTATATACTAATACTGCATTCTTATCTTAATAGTACACTGTGAGTGTACTTCATTTTCCAGAATAAACACACTACATACTCAGTTAGAATTAGTATGTAGTACGGAAGTGGGACATTGCTCCTGTCTCCACCTTGACCTAGGTTGCTTATCTTGTGGTGGTGTTCACACGCATATGCAATTTTTAATTAAGATGGTGCCCATATCTTTGAAATACCAGATATTTATTTTATTATGATCATTGTCATTGTATAAGAAGAACACAGTTAGCTTTTTAGTCGAGCATTTTTAAGGTGTTTGAGAGTGGAGCGATGTTAAAGCCTAGTTTGTTATTGTACAGGTGGAGTAGCTGGTGGTGAGCAGCAGGAGTGCTAGTTAGTTAGTTAGTTAGTTAGTTAGTAAGTAATTGTCGTCGTCTTTGTGTTTGGCCAGAGTCTACCTCAGTGCATATGGAGGAATCAGTCTAAAGAGCCTAAATCATCCCCGTCAGTCACTCGATATCCCATCATTTCAAATAATATCACTTTATCATACATTACCAACACTGCTGATGAATTCCTTTCCCCTCTGGTGTATTAAACCCCTAAGCCTCCTTGTTTTCTCTTCTTCTTGTGTCCCGGGGGAAGCTGTCGCCGACCCCTGCAGTACGTGGATATTGTTGGGAGAGCGGCCCGTCATATTTTGACCCTTTTACTGTTTTAAATGTCTCAATTTTAGAGCTCATTTCCAGACATTGGTGTAGAGTTTAGGGACAAGCTTTCAAGATACACAAGTATCATCCCTCTCCTTATAAATTTTACACCGAGCAATTATTAAATGTGGAAAATCAGGCAGTAAATTGACTTTATGGACAGTCTATCCTTTGACTTGTTACTACTGTTTATTAAAATACTCACAAGAGGCTTCCCCTGGGCGCCGGAAGAAGCAGTGTAGCTTTATTGTGTGTATTCCCCTTTTCCATCAACACCAATCCTCTGGACTGTATGTAGTAGCGGCTCTACTGGTTTCTGGGGATGTGACATGAGCATGAGTCAATGCATATCTGTGATCACCTACAGCCAAGGCTGACCAAGTGCAGCCCTGGACCCTCATGCTTTTTTTAAATCACATCTACACTAAACCTGTTGTCTGGCAGAAAGCCCTACTCTTCTTCTTCTTCTTCTTCAGTCTGTCAGTCTGTCTCTTTGTGGTCGAAACAGTAAGCGTTCAAATCCCACGTCTCCTCCAGTCGTTGTCGGTTTATTTGTCTGTTTCTCTGTTCTGATTTTTGTTTGTATGTATATTTTTTCTACTGTGAATATCAAGAGATAACTTTTATTTTCTGTCAATGCCATGGATTGGGTCTGTTTTGGCTGATCAGGACACTGACGTCTGGGCTGGTTAAAAAGTTTTAAAGAGGAGGAACCCCCTCTGCAAAGGAAAAAAAAAAAGCTGGACTGGGACAATCCTGTGTGCCATAATAACTATTAACAGACATGAAATCTAGATTGTAACTTTTCGTCTCAGGGAGGCGGCCTGATGCTTTTGTGGTTGGAGGATAAAGAGGACGAGGAGGAAGAAGAGCTACCTACCTACCTTTTATCTACTCTGACTGAAGCGCAAGTTCTCAGCATCCTTGCAAAAAGCAAAATGGAGATGATAAGCCCGCAGACAAGTTTTCAACAACAAAAACCCAAACACCCTTTTTGAAAAATCTAAAATCTTTCTGCCCCCTTTGAAGATAATCAGGAATCCTCCTCTCTCCCTCTGGCGTGATGTGGTCTGGACTGCCCTCTAGTGGTTGGATGGGAGCGTTGCAGGTCAGGGGTGGCAAAGCAAAACAGGGCCCCTGACCCATAGTGCCTTGCTCAGACTAACAGCCCACCTGACCCCTCCCACCCAGTCCACTCCCCCCAGTGTCTCCACCAATCACTAACGAGGATTTTCCACCTCCAAACATGAAATGAAAACACAGGAATTATGTTTTTATGCATTCTGTGTACTTTAGTTGTAACTGCAGAGAAAAACATTCTAACTGCTTGGTGGGGAAATGCTGTAATCTGGATTATGATTATTTTTACCAAAAAAAATGAAATGTTGAACTTGTGTCTCTACTCTGCTAAACTCTGGCTTGCTTTGTGCATGGAAAAATGAATTATCTATACCAGCGGATAGCTTGATAATTTGATGCTTACTGATTTTGCTTCTCATCAGTCTGTTTTTGACAGCGACGCCCCAAAGCACATGCAAAAATCCATGACTAGCAACAAGTGATTGCATCACAATTGGGGATTTCCATTTGAAATGCATTCAATTGTTTCATGACTTTCAAGAAATGAACTGATAAATAAGCTCTTAACTGTAAATAGCAGATCCCCCTGAAAAACGAAAGCACTTGATTTTAGGGAAGTTTAGGTTTGTTTTGTTGAAACTCTGAAGACCTAAAAATCGGTTGGACAGAGCATGCTAGTAACACAGTGCAGGGTGAGAACAAAGCATTGTATGTATTATTGTTTTGTTTTAAAGAAAAGAAAAAAGTATTACATTTTAGAGATGTTGATTTCTATTTTTTTTAGCCAAAGTATGGAGGGCAAATACAATTACTTTTTCTGACTGTAAACTTTTACTACTCTTGTACATTATGAATTTAACATTGTTATCAATGTGTATATAACTTTTTTTCTAAATTTAAAAAGATAGATGTTTTGTTTTCTTTTTTGTTTCTTTTTGTTGTTTTTCATGACACAATCCACAACACAGAAAAGAGCAGTCTGTCGATGTATTTAACCAGAGCAGCACAACTCCAGTCTGAAGGCTTAACCCCTTGTAATGAGACACAAACAGTATGTGGCCTGAAACGTTTCACAATGAACCCTGCTCTTAATCCTGATGCATGCTCTGAATGTTGGCCAACAACAAGTCATGCATTTCAACCACCCCCACCCAGTCACAGCAGCATGTCACCCATAAAGCCTTTCTTGTGTCACAAACATGTCACCTATCACAGATGTTGTTGTATGAAATTGTTTCTGACAAGAGACGTGTTGTTTAGTTTGCAAATGTGTTTTTTTTTTATGTGAAAAACTGGAAAAGACCACTGCACATCCTTTTGAAGAAGAGGAAACATGAGTGATAAAATCCTGAATAAGCTAAAAAAAAATAAAAAAAACTTCACTGATTGTTCAACAACCATACATCTTTAAGGTTAGACTGTAAAGCTGGAGGTGTTCTAGGAATAGTTGGCCATTTTGGAGAAATACACTTATTCGCCTAGCAGAAAGAGTGGAAACTGGGGGAAACAGCTAGCCTGACAAAATCCGCCCACCAGCACCTCTTAATGTTGCAACATATTATATCTTGTTTAACCAAAACCGAAGTGTAAAAACGCTAATTTGCTGTTTTACGGGGGGTTATGTGCTAGATCATTTCTTGGCTGGGAGCACTTTACTTCCTGGAGTTTCCAGTGGTTGCCTGGCAACAGGTCCTGGGCAAGAAATAGTCAAGTGCGTCACCCCAATCAAAAAATTAATGTTTTTAAACTTTGTCTTTTGTACTGGTCAAACAAACGAGATGTATCGTGTTAATTAGTGAGCTTTAGAGGTGTTGGTAGACATATTTTGTTACCGTTACAGAGCCAGGCTATCTGTTTCCCTCTGTGCTAAGCTAAGCTAACCGACTGTAGCCGTAAATGTAACGGACAGAGAAGAGTGGCATCCTTCTTCTCATCTAACCTAGTTAGCTAACTCTCTTCCAGGAAGTGAACAAGCACGTTTCCCAAAAAGTCGAAGTATTCCTTTTAAGGAGGCTCAGCGTAAAGGTGAAACACCTTCAGCTATGAATGAATTAAGTACTGTCTGTCAGTCGTGTGCTGATGAACTGTTCATACTTGTGTTATTGACTAGGGAGAGATACTGTACGCCATTGTTTAAAGGTAGGCAGTGGGGGTGCGTTGCAGGTGTGGTGACCCTGTTTGTTAGATGACAAATCTGAGGAAAAGCAGCCTCTTCTTAAGTTTTAAGAGTCATCTGTCGGTCCAGTGGTCTGCTCCAGTTTACACACCAATACCTTATATTTATCTCTGTCCTGTTCTCTGTGCTGTACATTGTTTAAATCAATGGAGTTGTGTCTGTGTCGTCCTTGGTTGAAGTCTTTACCACAGCTTTCTTTGTCTCTGATCGCTGCTCCTCCTCTTCCTCCTCTGTGTCCTTCAAGTCTCTTTCTCTCCTCAGTGCACATAGGTGGTCCCCAGAATGCTGTGTGTAGTCTTGCAGGATACCTCTTTATTAATGTCATTTATTACCGATGAATATGCTGATGTATTAATTTTGGGATATGTTGTGTATACATTATGTTGAGACATCGGTGCGTATGCAGACAGCAGGTGTATATGTGTGTATGTACAGTCCAAACCCGCAAACCCACAGAGATCGCTTCATCCCTCACACTGGATCCAAATGTGCCATTATCTTTATGTATCACATATATCAACATATTGAACACACACACACACACACTCACACACAGACAGAAATACATGCATATTGTACAGGATCAAAAATGTGCCATGACTAAATGAACGCTTGACAATTTATTTTTTCTATGTTTTCAAAGGAGAGCCAAGTAGTGACATGTACAGAAAATGTTGCAATGATATGAAAATAAAAATCTTGCTGTGTGTAAATTATTCAACAATTAACTGTTTATATTAAAATTATGAATAAAATTATTGGAGAATATGTGTCTTCTCGCACTTCTTAACTGTTGACTGAGGGAGGTAGCCAGAAACTTCTATATAACATCGAATTGCAAGTCATATTTAGCTTATTCATATACAACCATAACACTAAATGTTATCACTTAACTGATGAAGACTGAGATGCAGTTGAAAGCTCTGAAAGAAAGCTAATAAGTGGAACTTGAGTTGAATTGATTTTTTTTGTCACCAGTGGAGGAAAGCAACAAAGTCGATTGCACTACATCCCTTTGACAGCTGTGTTCACTGGTTATATTACGGTGGAAACCTCTTATAGTGATCACTATAAGCGGATGACATATATATATTTTTTCTTTTTCTTTATTTCTCATGTAGATTACCATCAAATTAACATTTTGTATATTTATTACATGAATATAAAGTAATAAAACGGACAGCTTCGACATTTAGGGGGCATTACGTGACCGGGCATCATCAATCCACTTGACGAGGGCGGCTTCAACCACGGGTGCTTTCCCCGTACGCATTTGTTTTGTCTCCATCACTAGCAGCTGAGCACTAGCACCTCAACCAGCTCCAACATTAAAATGCTGCTTACACGTTAATGCATCTGTAGTAATAGCACGAATGATATATAAAAATATAACAATGATAGGGGCCATTTGGTCTCCATAATGTGTACTTCTACTTTTAATACTTTAAGCACATTTTGCTGATAATACTTACCTACATTAAAGCTTGTAATGGAGTACTTTTAACTCTGGTGTTGTTACTTTTACGTACGTAAAATCTCTGAACACTTTCACACACTTTTAGCTTTGGTTTTGGTCCTGCGTTGAATACTTTTAAGATTTATTTGGGATTCATGTTCCCTTTCGAGACCTTGCTGCTGGCTGCTGAAATGATCAGTTCACATGACTGAGGTGCCTTGCTCAAGGGCATCTTGACAGCAGTTGAGAGACACGGTTAGTGTTTCTTCTTCACTCTTTTCAGATGTTCCCAGTCAGTCAAAGATTCAAACCTGCCGCCTGCCATTTTAAACAACTCTCTTAGATTGCATAGTGATGCATTTGCAAAAGAAAGAATGAAGTCAACTCATGAACGATTTAATGAATAAATTATTTATTGCAGAATCACTGTGGGGCAAAAGTAAAGACAGCAACGCAGTTTCATGGGATTGACTGACAATAGTACTCTACTGTAGTTTGATCAATTCTACCACAGCTTGTAAAATGTTCCTTTTCATTCATTGTAAGCCCTTTACCCTCCTCCCTGCTTGTTTCATGGGAAAACACCAGGCCCGGCAGCTAACTCGCATGAGCCTCAGTGTTCATTCACACACCAAGATCTAAAAGTAAAAGTTGACGAGCGGGGGTACGATGTGTGTCGAGGTGCGATTCTGGTGAAGATGTGCTCTGACTGAAACCACTATAAACGCAGCTAGTTCCTCCTAACCCAGTTTCTCAAGGCTGTGCAGGGGAGCATAAAGCTGCAGAACATGAAGATGCAGAACACGAGTCCAGAGATCAGACTAATGAAAGTCATGAGATAACGCTGCAACTCAGTTATGGGTGTATATGTGTGTGTGTGTGTGTGTGTGTGTGCGCTGATGTTCAATCATGAATGCACTGGCTTTACTTTAGCTCAGTAGATGATGAAATCTATCTGAGATGTCAACACAATGATATGTTTTAAAGAGTCTGTGAGGTCAGGGCAAAGGTTTATTGTCAATAGGTCACTCATTGTCAATAGGAGACTTCAAAACTGTACTTATGAGCATGCTTGCTGTAGTGCTGTGCTGTCACGGAGTGCGTGAGCCACCACAACATGTGTTAAGAGCAGCAGTGATGTGTGAAACTGTACGTGCGGGGGCATTGAGCTGCACATGGTTCTCAGCTGCACAGAATGAGAAAAAGAGGAAGCAGGGTTTGAGATCCTGTGGCTGACTCTCTGCAGTCAGTGTGAGGACGAAGCCCGACGTTCACGCAGAACACAGTCAGACCTGAAGGACTCTTCAAACCATCTTTTCTCTCCTCTCTTTGGCTTGTTTTGGTGGATTTACGTGCTGCCATCTGTCACCTGCCATCAAATGTAAGTGAGAGCTTTTGCTGCTTTTCTGAGTTTTGAGTTTCAGTGATTTGCTCACTAGGGCCCAGTTCATCACTTGCATTTGAGTGTGCGTTGTTTGAAATGTGAGGTATTTTCCTGCTTTAACACATTTCTACTTGCCTCCTCTGTGCCAGTGCTCTGCCTCCTCTGTCTGTGGGAAAGTAAGGAGACTTTTCCACTTGATGTGCAGTGAGCTGAACTTGACAGTCATCCGTAGTTACACTTGTGCAAATTAAGAAGCACAATGGTTGCAACAAATTGTCAGGCTCTGTGTCTTGTAGCTGTGGCAGTTAGAGAAACGTTCTCCCTCGTATAGAACTCGTACCTCTGCGCGGTTTCTGTTTGCATTTTAAAAGACTTCTTTTGCTTTGCTTCTTCACAGAGGATGTGGTGATTCGTGCCTCTGTGACTCAGAATAAGAAAAACTGCATGTATCATTGCCGTGAACTCTCATTGCGTATACTTCCTTCTCTTTTTCTGTCTCTGCCCTATTTCCTTAAAACAATGACATCTTTAAACTAGTCTGGAACAGTTAAACATGCTTTTTTTTAGGCATTTAACTCAATCTGAGTATTGATTGAGATGAAAGACAACTAAAATATGTATGACCTCCCCTTACTTCCCCAAACACCCATTTCTGATCTCCTCCTTGGTCTCTTGTCATCCCATCAGCAGCAGTAGAAGAAGTACTCAAAACCTTTACTTAAGTTAACGTACCACCACAACAATGTAAAAGTCCTGCATTCAAAAGTAAAAGTATTATCAGAAAAATGTACTTAAAGTATTGTAAGTACTGACTGATACATTATCATATATTACATTATTGGATTATTAATATTATTGCATCAATGCATAGCTAGCATACTGTTGTAGCTGATCCAGGTGCAGCTTGTTTTAGCTATTTTATAGACTGCTGCTAAATGTAGTGGACTAAAGGTACAATATTTGCCTCTGAAATGTAGTGGAGTAGAAGTAGAAAGTAGCATAAAATGTAAAAGTACCTGAAAATTGTACTTAAGTACCGTACTTTTTACTTTTGATCAGAAACTAGAAGAAGCAAAACACTTCATTGTCCATGTCTCCTTTTCTCTTCCTATCTTCTCTTCCCACTCTCACCTTTTTTTTTTGCCTCCCTGCTCTTTTTCTCTTTGAGGAGGTAATCCCCAACCAGCAGCTCCCTGTTCCTTGCCTTGGACTTCTCTCTCTCTCTCTCTCTCTCTCTCTCTCTCTCTCAACTCCCCTCCCTCCGTCCCTCCTCTCCCCCTCTGCCCTCTCTTTCTCCCCCCTCCCCTTCCCCTCGCTGGGTGCCAGAGCTCCAGTGTGTGTGAGCTCCAGTTCCAGCTGGCCTCCCCACTGTGCTGCTGGTATGGCGGACTCTCCTCTTAACCACTCCTGGCCCTCCTTCTCCAAACTCTGGATGAAGAGATGGTCCTTCAAGAGAGGTACGGTGGGAATCTGGTTTTACATTTGGATTATACTTCAGGCGGTTTGTTGGATAGCGTAGATGGAGTGGGAAAAAGAGAGGAGGGGGCTGTCGTCCAGTAGAGGCCGTGGACTGGATGTGACCTTAGGGGGCTGTTTACCATTTTGACCTGATTGGGGTTTGTGGTGTGTGACAGTTGGCATGAATCAGATGAGAGTTTGGTGCAAAGCTCAGTGAGTCATTTCTTACCCTGGTGCATTGTATATGATGTGAGAATGCACAAATGCCACTGTGCATTCATCATCAAAAAGAAACCTCTCATTATTAATTGCGAAATCAATTTTGTGTGATGATACTGACTATAGTGCTGCCACTGTAACCTGTGGAGTTAACAGCATAAATTAAGGGTTTTTTAAATGATGTTTGGTGTAGCATTGGTGTGATTTTACAGTTTTCTAAGTGAGTCCATTAAGAAAACCTGGGTTCACCGAGAAACAGACTGACAAGTGGAGCTTTATACACACTGCAAATGCAACAACTCGTATTTTTCTGCTCATCCATGTCTCATAGCTTGCTCTATAACACGCAGAACTTGAATCATTTCATGCTCTCCGTTCCCATGCTGTTATCTTCAGAGGAATATGACGTTTTTTCAGACATAAAGAAGCCGCGTAGGACGCTTCCATTTTGCCCCAGCCGTAGTGTCTGTGTAGCCCGCCGCTTTGAAACAGTAGTCAGGCGAATTTCTGATCAAAGAGGATCTGTGAGATGACAGTTGTTTTGATGTGTGCTTCGACCTCAGATCTAACAGCCTCTGTGTTCTGTTTTCACCTGCACACAACATCTGTCACACACACACATGCTCAGAAGACAGACTCATACTTGTACACCAGTCCAGGAATCATCCAGATACTGAGTGGTCAACGTGACCTTAATCCAAACACGTTGTCCCTGGCTAAATAATCAATAATATATTTGAAGTATTGTTTAATATCTTTATGTCACATGAGTTACAAGTGTAATTTTTATCTTGTCATCTGTGGTTTCTGTTGTTAGGCTCAGTGCGTATGTGTGTGTCATCAGAGTGACCTTAACTATAATAAAGAAGGTGTTTATCGTGCTAGCATCTCTGTTGAAAACACGTCTGTAGACAAGTATATCTTTTCTCAATCTGTGTGCATTGTAATAACTCATCATGCACATTGTAAATAATCAACTGACCTTATCATATGATGCCCTCAGGAGTTCCTCTTGTGATTGTCATGTAAATTTGCAAATGTTTGTACAGTAGCTTTGTGGTGAACACATGCCCTCATTTCCTTTTTGTCACATTTGCTCAAACGTCTTTCCTTTTTCACAAAACACAAACAGGGTTACATGCTGAAGCACACATGTACCTATATTTTATAGAACTATTTATATAGATTTAAAGTTGTGTTTACTTTGTTGCAGTTCTCCATCAGTTTGAACGAAATACTAAACTGTTTAATCAATGAAATAAGAAAATCCTGCACCACTAGGGCCTTTATTAATATTTTTATCACAAGAACAATCTTCACAAACATGGTTTTACTTTTTTCCACTAAAACAAACATCTTACGTTACATAAATTCAATATAATAGTTGATTTATTGTAGGGTATTCGTCAAGCCAAGTCAAGCCAATTTTACTTATATAAGCCCAAAATCAAAACTTTGTCTCAGAGGACTTTACAATCTGTGCAACATATGACGAACCGCCATATTTAGACCCTTGATTTGGAAAGAAAAAGTCCAAAAAAAACATTTAACAGGGGGAAAAAAATGTGAGAAACCTCAGGAAGGGCAACAAAAGATGGAGAGACATGCTGTGTGCCACATGTACAGAGTAGGCAGAAGTTACAGTAGTGGAATTACACAAGAGGAACAAAATTGAACAGATAAATACAAGTAATATAAAGTACATGAAGTATTGTTTTGAGTGTAATAATTTAAAGAGTTTTAGGTGAGGTGTTAATGTAATTTGGTGATTTATTAGTTGATAATAGTCATTCATTTTAGCAGACCACCCTTTGTTATGTGGGGCCAAACTGTGGGGAAAACAGCTGACTATGACCGTGCCAAAACGATTATGGAGAGACACACACCTGAGCACGCACTCTCACACACTTACACACACACACACACTGGTGTTTCGTCCTTGCGTGATGTATTAGCAGATATGAGAGGCCAACCATAAAAGGCTACAGCGGCACTACAAGACAGCATCAAGCGGCCGCTGCGGTGTCTGTGCAGAGCGTCTAAGTTTACACTTAACACGAGTGTGATCTGGACGCAAACAAGCTCTCCCTCCAGCGGGGACGCTGCCATCCCCGCGGCCTCAGCCAGTGATTTAGTAATATAGAAAATAGATCTACAGTGTGTCTGTCTGTGTGTTTATGTGAGAGCATCTCTGGCTGTCGCGCTGAAGAGGGGAGTGGATGCTTGTGGTTTATAGCAGGACAGGGTGCAGGACTCAGAGTGTGGCCCGTCTGCATTTTATCTCACAACCGCACAACATTACCTGAGGCCTCCTGCATACAGTATATACAAGAACAAGATGAGTGAGCCACACAAAACACACACTCTAATTAAAACAAACAGCATTAGAATTATCTGCGAGAAAAGCTATGAAGTGGAATGAATGTCTCTGACTTGCAAGACAAGGGACTTTTAAAGCTAATCTATCCTGCGATGTGTCAGGTGTCACAGATATAAGCTCTGAAGCCCTGAATTATCTTGGCAACAGAGACAGCAAGGCCTCATGAATAAAAACGCAGGTCTGCTGATGCCTTCTAGATGTCAGCGATGACCATCTGAGCTTTTCATATAACTCACAGTGTTGAGTGTGATAACGTTCAAAAGTTTAAAGGTAGCGCCAGCGACATGAGCATACAGGATATGTCCATGATGTAATGTAACATAATGGATTATATAATATATTTTTCTGTTTTTAAAGCTGCTCTTATTAATATTTTTACATATTAAATGTCTATAAATGGCTATTCCATGTAGCATTTTAGCAGCTATATGCCCGCAAATTTGCTGTTCAGTCTCACCACTTTCATTGACCTTGTTTCCAGCAGCAGGCGGCTTTTTTTTGTCTGATAAACCGACTGTAGGCTAACCTGTTCAGCACCAAACAGCAGACAGACACAGTTAGCGACCAGTTGGTGAACATAGTGGTGCCTTTAGCAGCTAAAGAGAGATATTTCTCTCAGGAGTTGGTGGAGACCAAACCAGAGCTAAAAGGAGAGTGAATATTGTATTTGAGGTGGACAGAAACACAACCCCAAATGAATGCTAACGTTTGCTATGTTTTCCTACCTCACCTGGTCTACAAAATGAATTAGTGCACCTTTAAAGGAGAATCTTCCAGCATCTCTTCCACCATCCCTTCATTACTAAATACACAAATACAATATGACATGTATAGCACTATAGAGAATACCTGTTTAATACTGCCCATGTTAAATCAGAAAATTAACCTTCACAGGGGAAGAGAAACGGGGAAAATCTATTCGAGGACAACTGAGTCAGCCCCCGTGGAGCCAGCCTGGCTTAGGCTGAGGCTTGGGTTCACGGGAGGCGTCCCTTATGAAATGAGGCTTATGTAACCTGCCGTAGCTGTGGCTCTCCCCTCCTCAGATGGGCATGGTGTGGCTGAAACCCTAACACTGAACATGACATACTCAGGCGCCTTAACAGACTTTGCAGACACCACGAGACACTGACACGTTTGTTTTTAATTCATGTAAAATGTAAGAAATGTTACAATTACACACTTTTTTACCTCAAATATGTGTTACCAAACTCCATATTTGCCCCTGTACTGTACATTTCCTTCATATAGCATGTACTTACTATAGTATTATTTACCACAGGCAAGCAGCTTCTCAGGCCGCTGATAATAATAATAATCTCCAGCTCTCCACCACTGACATGGAGACTAATGCTGGCTCACCGAGCAGTTTGCAGTGGTGACAGTGGTTTGTGGCATCATGTGAATCAAGGAATCTGTTTATGCAATGGAAACGTAAAGGAGCGTTCTGTGAGAGGTGGGAGAAGGGGCTGTAACTGAGCTTCTCCTCCATCGTACACAAAATCGCTCTGATTGATTACACAGGTGTTGTGCAGATGTGTCTGTCTTTTTCTCCCTACCTTACGTACTGGTGAAGGTATTGTGTTTTCGGGAAATGTTTAAAGCTCACAAACATCACATCCATCATCTTTCAGCATCAGAGTGCAAGCCATGTAGTCAGCCCTGTGGGCCTCCCAGTGCCCAACTCAGTGTCCAGCCTCACGTTCCCAGCGGGACAGGATCATCCAGCTCATTATCCCCTGCCTCTATCGCTGAGGATGTCTTCTTTGGCAGCACCAATGAAGACCAGGTAAAGCTGTGTATTCTTGATTTGGATCATTTTTATTTCCTTACCTTAGTTCCTTGAATTTTGGATCGCAGCTGATGTTCTGAATATCTTGTTTATCTCCTCTCTGTTCTCCATGTCTACCCTCTTTCTTTTCTCTCCCCTCTTTTTTAAAAATCTTTCTTGGCTCCATTCTCCTCCTTTCTGCCTCCTCGCCTCCCTTGCTGAGTTGCAGGATGCGTGTTCAATAGTCAGTGACTACGACTGCCCCTGTGCGGAGGTGAGCAACAGTGTGGAGGACCTGCTGGGCCTCAGCTCTTCTCTCAGAGACTCTGAGTACTTTAAAGACCTGGAGGGAGGGATACCAGCTTCACACTCTACTGCATCCCCAGTAACCACAGTCTCAGAGAGCACAGTTGGCCCACAGGCGTCCCTAAACACAGACAGTCACGCCATCAACCAACCTGCACAGACTTCTTTGACCACACCCCCCCCTCAGGTCAATGCACCATCTCCCCCCTATTATATACACCCTGCAGAAGAACCTCATCACAACTTTGTGGTCACTCAGCTTAGTCCTAAGTTACTGCCAGGTTGTATCATTGACAGCGGTGACCTGTCAGGCCCTGCAGTAGGGCTTAGCTTTACTATTAATCTGAATGGACTATTGGGAACAATGGAAAAAGAAAAAGGAATAACAGAATCAGAGGAAGTAAAGGAGCAACCCACTATGGATTTAGATGTGGAGTCAGACCTGGACAGCTTTCCTATTCTGGTCAGATCCATGTCAACGTCTCGGAGGCACAGCTGGGGTGTCCCTGTGTCCCCCATTAACTTGGGGAGGAGGTAAGATGGATGAATGGAAAGAATTGGAGGGAGCAATCTGATAAGGATAAATATAATTACACCCTGTCTGCACTTGTCTCGAGTCATATTTAAATGTTTTTCACCTGATAAATGAAATGCAACTTTTCGCTTCAGCATTACACTTTGTTCATTGTCACAGAGATGAGTGTTTCCGGTGGTTTAGTTGGTTGTTCACAGCTTCTTAAATAATGCAGTCAAGGCTTCTTTGGGGTGAGAACATGAACTGCGCACCAAAATACCTTATGAAAAACTAAACCGACAACACAAAAATAAACACAGGTCACAGAATCTCTGGTTAATAGATACATTTCACTGCCTGGCTAACCCTCTGCTGTGTGTGTGTTTGTTTGTTGCTCTGCTGTGCTGCCAGACTGAGTCTGGATACCATGAACATGGACAGCGATGGAGAGCGAGAGGATGATGAGGAGAGAAATCAGCCCACCTACAGCTGCACAGCATGTCCTGGAGATGAGACAGATGGGCCTAGACCGAGGCTCCCCTGTCCAAGAGCCAGGGTCACTAGCATGGTAATAAAGCTACAGTGACACATTATATATATATTATTGTTAACAAATCTTATCTCAAGACCAAAACCAGCAGTAGTCAGCTTCTCAATACTTTCCGACTTCCTTACACTGTCTGCTCTCAGCTCCATACCCACTGGTTTCCACTGAAGACATAAATCCTTAAAAACAGGTCACAAATATATATTTTCATTTTTTTATTTTCCTAAAACAGCTGGGAACTGTAGTTTTTAGCAAACGTTACTCAGGAGTAAATAGTGCATTTGTTGGGGACTATTTTGAGCCTTGGATTAATACACATTTGGTGCTCTAGTGAGCATTTACAGCAGCAGGATGGTGTATGTGGGAGTGACTCAAAATAAACTTCAGTGTGTGTGTTCATGGTAACGAAGGAACATGTCACCCGGTGCAACAGTGCGGCTCATTTACGTGTTTTAATGGTTTTTGGACAACAACGGAGTTGTATGGCACAGAGGAATAAGATCAGGCTTTGGCTACACAGATAAAACAGATCAGTTCATTGTTGTTGTCGGCCTTTTCATGGGACAATAACAAAAATACAGAATATCGTTATTCTTTAAGGGAATGAGGCTGACGGCGGCCACAACTTGGATATTTGACACTTAAGAAAAAAACACTGAGTCTCTAACTGTGCATCATTTACATTGACAGACTAAAGTGACCAAAACTGACTTAAAATAAACTGCCAACTAGTAAAGGCCACTGTAGGTAAAAGTAATCATCAGAAGTATTTCAGCTGTGTGTTGGGGAGTGGAGGTAAAGCAGATCAAATGTGCATGTGATGTACATATGTGTTTATTCTTCAATGCTTTCAGGCTAGCAGTGCGCCTGGCAGGCATCTGTACTCCCGCTCAGAGATCCTCGCCACAGACGAATGCTCCCGTGCTGCACACATTTCTCGTGTTGTACAGACATCCAAACAGGCCGCAAGGGCCGCAGGAGGTGGGGCTGAGTGTTTGTACATGTAGAGCACGTGTCAGTTTATGTGTTTTACGCTCAGCAGGCAGCTCTTTTACCTTTTCGTCTTTCTCTTCTGCAGCGGAGGAGTTTGACCCTGAGGAAAACCTGCATTCTACTGATGGACAGAGCCATATGTAAGTCTACACCGTCATCAATTACATCTGCAACTTGAGTTCGGTTACACACCCCTTTATGACTTGCAATATGTGGTGGGATATCTATTTCCTTTCCAGAAGATGCTTCAGTCTGACTGGCAGCTCAGCTTTAATGATGCTTGAAAGAAAATAAAAGATACTCCTCTGGTTTGATTCACAGGAGGCAACTGTTGATCACTTGTGTCCTGTAAATTATACATTTTGAGTGGTTCAGTGCAATAGTTCACATACTGTTCTGTAGTTGTAAATTGTTATAGTTTGGTACAGCTGTCAAACTCCCACATAGCAGGGGGGCTTTCCCCATTCCCTCCTGACATTTCTGCTCCATGTCATATGTCTGCAACCTCCTCCTCCCACAGTCCTCTCTCCCAGCTCCTTAGATGGCCCCTTAGTGTGTGTGTGTGTGTGTGTGTACGTGTAAGGTATATGTGTGCTCTGGCGATTGTGTGGACGCAGTAGACAAGGGAGGATTCGTCTCTAAATCGCAGTTTGACACCCAGCTCCCAGTAGTCTCGTCCTCTCCTCTCCTCGCCTCTCCTCTCCTCTCCTCTCCTCTCCTCTCCTCTCCTCTCCTCCCCCCACTCAGCCTCAGTGTCTTGTTTGTCTTAGGCTGATGGTACAGAAAGTTCTGCAGGAGTTAAAGCTGTACCATGGGTAAGTAAACAGGAGAGCGAGGTCTGCTTGCTGCTTGCCACTGCTCAAACGCCACCCCAGTCTTCAGAGCAGCAGCAGAACCAGATTGTGACCGGGGGGAGCACTGCACTGTATGGGTGTGTGTGTGTGTCTTCACGTATGTGCATGCATGTTTTTAGCATGTGTGTTTGCATGTGCCTGTTTGTGCACTGACAGACTATGCCATTATCCCTGGAAAGGGCCTGTGGAACACTAGTTTTTTTTTAATTTCACAAAATCATTAGTTGACGTTGAACTCACCTGACAGTGAAACCTGTCTCTTAAAAGTGCACTGCTGGCTAAACCCACATTGTCTTTATTTTTCTCACTTGTGCTGCGATAAAAGTGGTTATTTGTGGTTAATATTTGGGCCGGTTTTCCAATAAAACAGAGTCTCTCTCCACACTGAAATCATCTCATTGTTCCTCCACAGAGCGAAGCAGAGTAACAGATCAGACACCAAAGTTTCAGGAAATGTCACTTGGTACGAGTTCCTCTCTAATGAGTAAGTTCTGTCCTCACCACTAAAGCTGCAGTTTTGGATGAAAATAAAATTTCCATATAATTGCATGTTAATAAATAATTGGTTGCTATGTGTCGTGCCTAGTTGCATAGAGGCCATCTATAACAGGACATGATCAAAACCAAACATGAACAAACAAGTGCCAGCACGGTGAAAGCTGCTCTTGGTTCTGCAATAATGTGGGGTTTTTTCAGGGAAACAGTCCAATGAAATTTTTCATCAGTGCAACTGTAACTATTCCAAAAAATCACCCGTTTCCCATAATGAATCTCATGTATGTTGATTTCCAGATTGACAATCACGAAAACGAGCACGACAATTATGATACATATCGTAGAACTTGCACAAGGCAAACACTGTCCTATCCTGAGTTAACTCAATTTTCAATAGATATTAATGATTATCAAATGTGAGTATGAGATGATTCAATTCTGTCAGACAAAAAAACACAGAGGCGTATCTGTACGTTTGCATTTCCTCGACCTTTTCGTGTGTATTTCATTCTCTGTTTCTTCGACCAGGAAAGAGGAAGATGAGGATCGTACAGAGAAGGTGGAGAAAGGCACCAAGGTGAAGAGGACTCTCAGCTCTCTGAGGAACAGGATGACTGGCTCTTTCAATAAAGATAAGGTAAACCCATACCACAGTGCCTGGGCATATAGGACCTAATTAGCATTAAAACACATTTTAACCTCGAATGCAGAATTCAGGCGCTGCCTTCGTTGCTGTATTTCCTAATATAACAAAGACCAAATCCTGAGGTGTAAACATTTCACTGGTGTGTATGTGCGTACATATTGTCTTTATCATTATTTGATGATATTTTTTGATATTTTATTGTCTATTTTATATTTAAATGCTTCTGACTTG
Organism: Oplegnathus fasciatus; assembly: GCA_003416845.1. Lineage (NCBI taxonomy): Eukaryota > Metazoa > Chordata > Actinopteri > Centrarchiformes > Oplegnathidae > Oplegnathus > Oplegnathus fasciatus. Next base: position 1,908,667 of record NTHP01000050.1, on the reverse strand, counting down.
CAGTACTTGCTTTCACCCTTTCTTATATTTTTATACTTACTATGTTTATTGTTATGCACCAACATATCAAGACAAATTCCTCGTACACTCCCCTCCAAAAGTATTGGAACAGTGAGGCCAATTCCTGTATTTTTGCTGTAGACTGAAAACATTTGGGTTTGACATCAAAAGATGAATATGAGACNNGTCTCATATTCATCTTTTGATGTCAAACCCAAATGTTTTCAGTCTACAGCAAAAATACAGGAATTGGCCTCACTGTTCCAATACTTTTGGAGGGAAGTGTATGTGAAAAACTACTTGGCGATAAACCTGATTCTGATGTTGCTGCACAACGAGTGCAGCAACGAGTCACTAATCTACATACACAAACCCTGTTATATATCCTGCCTCTGACATGGTAATGAAATGTCATACCCAGCCATGCAGCATGTGCCACAGTGAAAGAGACGACGCAAATTTGCATAAAACACCCTCCTTTCGTTTGCTTTTCTTCTTCCTCTGCAGGGTAAGAACCGAGAAAAAGAGCAGCAGAAAGAGAAATGGAAGGAGAGGGAGGCCAAAGAGAAAGTGTACGGCAGCAGCAGCAGCAACAGGCATTATTTGGTGCCGGGCTCTTTCTCCAGCTGTGCCACCTGCTCACTGTGCAGCAAGACACTGCAGAAAAAGCATGGCCTGCAGTGCATGAGTGAGTAACACCACAGCCACAGGTGTACACGCACCCACGCTTGTTCTCAGCCTGACACACACGTGTGCAGGTGCTCCGCTCACACACAAACTCGCATCTATTTATGCCCATGCTGCTGCACGCATGCTCACTCACCCACTTGTTGGAGCGCTCAAGCACACCGGCAAACCACCAGGTGCCACACACACACACCCAACCAGAAACTGCGATAAATCATAAAACATTCATGAATTATTCAGGAAACACGTAAAATACTCTTTTTAGGTGAACTACGTGACTTTTCTGTTATTTTAAGACACTTGTTGACGCCTTTGTTACGTGACAGATTACAGCATTAAAAATACATAAAACAGGAAGCTTTCACTTTGTCTTCACAACCATGTCATAACCCAGGAAGTGATAATTACAGCAAATGCTGTTCGTCATATGGACGGTGGCTTTTCTTTCACACCTTGCTGCTGAAAAGAAGATGGTGTTCTCCTCTCAGTTCCTCTTCAGCATTTAAACTTCATATTTAAACACAGTGATGTAATCTGCAATTCTCTCTGCACTTTTTTTTCTTGCTGCATCATTATTGTGGGTGCTAGTTTTGCGCAACTCAGCTCATTTGTTTAGATGTGTTATCTGATGCACCATCTTTTGACAGTTGTTTATGTGAACCTACAGCACGCCTTAACTTTGTTCCTCTGGCTTGAAGTATTCTTCACATTTCCTGTGTCTTTTGTGCTGTAAGGGTGAGAAAGTAGGCCCTGCTTTATCTGGAGGCAACCACAGCTTTGTGCCTCCGTTCATGGAGTAGACCTGTACAGGACATTTCAACACCCTGCGGCTCCTTTTTTTCTCCAGCTCTCATGCCACTCCTATGCAGGTCAGCTGATAAGCCTGCAGAACCTAATGAAAGACATGTAAAACAGTTTATGAGTAGAGTTCGGTGGAAAAACTCTTATCAAAGAAGTCAGACTGCATGGAGAAACTGGTGGTAGTACTTTGAAATAGCAGGGGTAATACCTTTTTATTATAAGATATGTTTGAAAAAGAATTGAAATAAAAAATATATATAATTCTCACCACAGCCTTTGGTAATAGATCCATTGTATAAGGTTGTGCAAAACTGCAGTTTGACCTTAGAGATTAGTAACATCCATTAACATGTCCTGTAGCAGCACCTTTTAAAATACAATATTAGCCACGGTGTCACTTAAATGTCTCCATGCTGCTTTGCCGCACTGACTGATAGAAGTATAAAACATGTGACAACAAAGTAAAATTTAAAATACTCCGCTACAATTAAAAGTCCTGCCTTTAAGATTTTAGTAGTAAAAGCAGCAAATTGTACTTAAAATATCAAAAGTAAAAGTACTCATTATGCAGAAATGCATTATTTTGGGTGTGAAATGTATCATATATTTGATCATATATATCATTTGCATATAGTTACAAATGCTTTAACGTGTGCTAGCCTTTTTTTGTAGAGGTAGAGCTAATTTTAAATTACTTTAAATATTGTCAGTGTAGGTAATTTAATCTATAACAACACGTCATATTCTATAAACCGATCATATATTTTATATGTGAAACGTGAAATTTAAATCTGTAAAGTAACTAGAAACTGCAGCTGTTAGATAAGTGGAGTAAAAAGTACAATAGTTGCCTCCTAAATGTTGTGAGCGTTAGCATAAAGTAGCATTAAATGGAAATACTTTCCTCAAAATGTAACTGTACTTGAGTAGTGTAAATGTACTTAGTTATATTCCACACACAGATCCAGCTCTTTACTTTACCTCATTCTCAGAAGAAAAACATTAGAATAAAAAAAGGGGTCTTTTATCTTTATTATATATTAAACTTAAAGTGTCATTCTTGTGATAGGATTAAACTACATACTGTAGTTAAAGTCAGCCTTTCTGTATTGATCTTCCATGGGCCTCATAAAAGTGCATATAAGTTATTTTAAAGGTGACAGTTTTATACTCCCTCAGGGTATTTACTCATGACCCAGCCAGCCTGATGTGTGATCAGCTGCGTGGACCTTTGCCACACATCTGTTCACATCATTCTTGTAATTGGGAGGCTGTCTTCCCCTAAGCCACGTGGTCTGTTGGTGGAGAATTTCACATCACAAAAATAAAGTTTCAAACAGAGAACAAGGAAACAGAACTACTCTCAATATTGGTGCCTTTTCATTGTATTTGAACTGGACTATTTCCAGCAGTGCATGGAGAGGAGAAGTTCTGTGCTGCCACTTCATTATTTCATGGCTGTAACCTAATAAGTGTCCCTCTGTTCTGTGGGAGCCATAATATGTCCAGGGCATGTATAAATCCTGCAGTCTGGCAGGAGGGGATATAATGTATGATTGTTTTTAATAGTGTGCTTATTAAACAAAGTTGCTCTGGCATATTTCACAAGGCACAGGGCACCACACATCCAGAGTGATTCAGACTGCACTGCTTCTTTCAGACACTAACCAGAAACCAATAACACATCTTTCTCTCTCGCTTTCTCTCTCAGACTATCCCCCCATTCATCAAGCATTGGGAGTGATAAAGTCACAAATCCTAAGTTTTGACACGTGTTGTGCTGTTGTTGCACACACATACACACACACACACACACACACACACACACACACACACACACACACACACATATACATATATATATATATATATATACAGGCGTAAGAAAACAAGTGAGTGTCCCTTTAATTTGAACCGAGCCCTGTGGAGATTCAGCCGAGAATCAGCCTGTGGAATGCGTCGTTTGTATGCCAGAGATTGTTCCCAGTGAGAGTAGGACACAAAACTGGACAAAACCAAGAATGTGGGATACTTGTTGCCCCTGATCTCAATGGCCGAGCTGATTTATGTGGCTTACCGGCAGACTACATGTCCTTTTGGATGCAGCTGATTCACATGAACCCGGGTCTTGTTGGAACGGTAAGAGGCAGCTACTGTAGCGATGGTCTCGAGCAGGGTCAGGTGGATAACTCCCGTTGTTTCGCTCAATGGACTTTTCGGGCATCCTGACCGCTAGCTCGGCAGCTAAATGCTAATCACAGCCAACCAACCGCTTCTTGCTTTTTCCCCACTGAAGCTTGGTGTTATGCCGGGTTTAAGTCAGTATATTACAAGGGAGCCCACTTCTAAAGTTTCTTCGATATTTAATTTATCACAAACTGGCTCAAAGTAGATCCCAGTTACTCTTAACGGACAGCTAGCTAACTATTAGCCACTTAACGCTAGCGCTAGCTAACCGCTTCTATTTGAAAAACAAGGTTAGTTGGGTAAGTAGTTAGCTTTAATTAGCTTAAAGTGGTAGTTTATGTAAATGAATAGAGAAGCACATTAGCGCTGTTTGTCTTCGTATTTAAATGTTGGACGACCTCCCTCCAGTTTCACTTTATGTGCTTTTTTTGGTCTTTGCTGCAGACTTTGAAGATCAACAGGTGATTGCTAGCTAACGTTAGCATCTAAGATAACTTCTGTTATTTAGCCCAAGTCAGCTGCTAAACTGTACTAGCCTGCTCAGGTGTTGCCTCTAATATGACATGAGGATAGTACAAGTAACATTATTCCCATTTACAGTTGGATAGAGATCTGTCGAAGTCTCCAGTGGTCAGTGTATTACTGTCTCTTGTATTCTTGTGCTCCGTTATAGTTGGCTCAGAGACTCAGGCAGCTAACTGGCTCGGTATTATGAAACTCCATAATCCTCGATGTGTTAAATGGTGTTATTCTTGAGTGTCAAAGTCTTGCTTTTCTTACTCTTCTGCCTCTCTGTTCTGACTGAGCTTTCTCTCTGACTGGGTCACATGGTGCTAATTGTGCTTGGCAGGTCTGCCGGTGCATAACAGCCCACTCCACTGACTCTGGGTCTCACCCATCTCACCCTGTTAGCACACCACTTCTCCATGCATCACTGATTTGCCTTCCAGCATGCCTGACTCTCTGGGTGTCTGCCTTTTACAGGATTTAAGGTCTGACTGCCTCCATGTCTCCTCTGAGTACCTCTCTGTAGATTTCCACCTCTAAACTGTTATCATCTGCTTTTCATGGCCTGATTAGTCAAGTGATAGACATAAGTCCCATAAAGGTGGCTAATCAGCAGAGGAGAAATACGTTGAATGAGTAAAATAATTCATCTAAGACGAAGTATGACTTTCTCTTAGAAGTATACAAGATCTAGATATACTTCTGCCTTCATTTTCTTGTAGTATCTGTGTGCTGCTGGTCTTTAATGGTAATCATAACCCTCCTTCTTGGGTGAGAAATGTGATCGGCGGAGATGTTTCGCTTCACTGAGTAAACAGCTCCCCGAGCCCCAGTTCCTCCTGTTTCACTAGATGATGTCATGGGTTGGCTGGCTGCTTCAGAGTTTGCCCCGAGTGTTGATGTTTTTGTCACTATTGTTTCAGGGAATTAAGTAACCTCTCTTACACACATGCATGTGTGAACACACAGGAAGCAGGTGATGTCAATTTTTTGGCTGCTGTGTCAGAAAGTAATACCTTGAAAACAGCTGTTGTGACCTCTTTTCCTCTAAGTTGGTCTGTGCAACTATTTGTGGTAGCAGGGTTTTCAATAAACTACATAGCGTGGTTGGGGGGGCACATGTGGTTTTAAAATGGGTGGTTCGAACAAGAATAGTGTAGAGAAACCACAGATTTTTTTTTCTTTTTTGCCTAGCCTACATATTGAATAGCTCCCCCAAGTTAGTTTCACCTCAGATGGTGGCACTACACCATCTAAAATTATATGTTAGATATGTTTGGCTTTGTCATCAAGTAGAGGCTACATGCTGTTTACCAATCCTCATACACTTAAACTGAACAATGCTGGCATACAGTATGTGAATTGTGCACCACCAGTTTTATCTAAAATCAGATGCTATGGCCCACAGACATCACTGCACAATTGCACTAGCCAGTATCATTGGAAACCTTTTAATTTAGGCTGAGGCAGTATTGTTGCTGTTACAGAACTTAAAAGGACAACTCCCTGTTGTTTTTCATGTTTTATCATACTACAAATCATGTAGGCCTATATAGGTAAATAAAGTTAATAATACATGCGTCCATGTTTGTGCATGGACAGACAAGTTTTTTTTAAGCAATTTTGGGGGGATGCTCCATAGCAGAAAAAAACTGAAAATGAAACCTGAAAGTCTAACAAACAGAAATGTCATGAAAAGGATCTTTTGTTTTCTGTTTGGCCCCTCATTTAATGGTGCAGATGTTAGTGTCCTTGTACACCGGCAAGGAGAGTTCCATCGTAAGATTGACAAAAATACACATAAAATCTGTGATGAATTGCACGTCTCAAACACATTGAAGTCTCTGCAAGTTTCAGTGTTCTTTGTAAACTAATTCAAAACCAGCATCTAAAAATCCACGCCATGCTTTAGGCCATATGCACAATTCCTAGTTAATGTGATGAAAGATTAAAAACTACCAGTCTTGGAAACACCAATTCCACACACACCGTCTTGAATTCGACAGTGTTTGCAGGCTATGTGATAAAACAACTTTTAAGTGTCCTGCTCTTTGAGTTAATGTTTCCCTGGAAGAACCCACCCCTCGCTATCAGGAGCTCTGCTGACTCCAGTCTCTTCCCGTAAGATAACACGAGGCGACACATTCCCTCTTTCGAGAAAGAGTAGTGGCACAGGTGATTTTTAACTAGTTTTACTTTTTTATTTTCACCCATCTGTTGGTTTGTTGGTTAGCTTTGTTTTTTCACCACTCAGGGCAAGCCAAAGAAAATGCTGCTCACCTATCATTCTGCCGATCGCAGTGGTGACCTAAGCCTGGTTTGCATCTCTAGTTCATGACTTGTGCGCTGTACACCACAAGCTTGCTTCTTGTGTGATAGGGTAGTTACCCGTCAGCAGATGTTGGGTGTGGTGGTGGTTTTGATGGAGGCTGAGTGTCCTGTGGATCAGCTGCAAACCACAGTGCTGCTGACATGACCGTGTGACTGGAAGTTATCACAATGCTGAAGAGTGGCAGAGCTGGTCTGGTTCTGACTAATTGCCAAACATTGGTTTGTTTTCACCATGGGTATCACACACTGTGCTGTTGCCAAACGTGGAGGAGGTCTGTAGCTGCAACAAGTCATTGCTGATAAGCTCTATGATATCAGTAAACATGAAACACGGTGTTCTTGTTTATCTTAGGATAATTTTTGACTTCCATTAAGCAAAAATTCGTTTGAACGAGTATAATCACCTCTACTACACATTCCTAAACAGAAACAGCTTACTTTTGAGTTCCTCAGTGATGACTTCAAGTGATGTTGTTGCAATGACATGGCTTTTTATTCTATCTAGATCTGCTTACCTACCAGGTCTTCTTATCTTTTCCTGTTATTCGCCGTACTCTTCCCAGCATCGCTCAGTCAGTGTGTTTGAGCTTTGCTGAAGATGTACTACAGGCTTGATAGACTTTATTAGACATTGAGGCTTTTTGTCTTTTGTCGGAGAGAGCCAGGCTGGCAGAGAGACTGGAATTTTGCATATTAGTTGGAGCAAGGTGGAAAATTATCTTTGGTTCTGGCTGCTTGACTGCTGATGAGCTTGTTGGCTTACTGACTTCTCTGCCCGTATCCTCCTCTAAAGGTAAAAAAAAAAAATCTTTTCTGTGGCCTTATTTCTGAAAAGGCGATTAGATGTTTTGTGCTTTTGGGCAAACTATGCACTACTCTGTGTCTGCATTGGGATTCAATGGGCTTGCACTGGTCCAGAGCAAAATGTAGCTGTTCAGCACTGCTGGATCCAACTCAAAGAGGGACACAGCGCTGCTGGTGAAGATTATTCAGAAGCCAGTTTCTGTTTTCTTTTCCTTCAGCTCAGCCAGCAATTGTTCATTTATTACCAGAGTGGGGGGGGGGATAATAGTGTGAAGTGTGAAGTGAAATAATAGTGTGTTAGGGCTTGATCTGAAAGGTAGAAGGGCAAAGCTCTCTAATGTAAAGGACTCAAGTTAGCTATATATGCACCTATTCTTTATTCCTCCTCAGTTCACCCACACACACAAATTATTGTCTCTCACTGCTTCATGCCTTTACTGCACAGGAAGAAGGGTTTTTGTCTCCATTGTACCAACACACAGAAGGGGAATAAGCAATAGAGGCCTTTACAGTAGGCTGTACAGCAGTTAGTGGAAGTTGCTAGTATGGGTCATGTTTAAACTGTGTTGTTCACAGAAGTGCCACCTTTGTCAACAAGCTATGCAACCAGACTCAAACAATCACCATACTGCCTTGTACCCCATGTAAGGTGGTAAATGTAAAGGGGGCAGTGATGGGGAAACATGTTTACTTTGTTAGCTGCCATAAACAGCAGTTACTGGTCAAGTTTGAGTTAGTTTTTCCACCCAGGAAATAACAAAATGCACATTTGAGAAAATAACTAATAACTGTTGAATTGAAATGAATGACAACATTAAGATCCTAATTGTCTGAGCGCTTTAACACCAGTGAATGATAAACACACACAAAACAGTGACACTTTGATTTTTTCTAATTCTAATTTCAGACTTTTTTTTTGACTGTGGTATTTTCCAGTATTGAGTGACCCACTTGGTGCAGTCAGCTGCAGTTTGCTTTTCGCTACTTGCTGCATTAGATCAGGCTGTTAAACTCGCCAACCCTGTTTCCACTGATCAGCCTCTATACAGAGAAGCAGCTCTTGTTTTGGTGTGTATATGCATTTCTGCACTTGTGTACAGCTGTATATGTTTTGCATTGATGGCCATGTGTTTCTTGTCCACGTGAGCCTGGTTTTACCTGGCTGGGTTGGGATCAGACTTTGCATAGTGATAACTTAATTTGTTTGGCCAGCCTAGTCCCTCAGGAAAGGCTTCTGTTGCTTACCTTATACAGTATGTAGCCAGGCTGAATGATTGAATTGTTTTGTTTTACCAATGTTTTTGTCTTTCCAGTAATTGAGTAGAACATATGTGTTGCCCGCAGTATGTTTTTCCAAAATAGCTCTGATTTGTATCTGTGTTAATCAGCAGAGATACTATCAGGTATTATATCTAAACCTGACAGCAGAAGCTGTGTTTTCCATACAGGGAGAAAAGTGGACAAAAAGAGAAACGAATTACTGAGAAAAAGGGAGTTCCTGACTTGCCTACAGTGTGATTCCATATCTTGTTCGTGTAAACGAACAGAAGCCACAGAGTTACTGCTGCACCAGTTTCATGGAGCTAGAAGTGACTCATTCACTTTGTGATGAGAATACTTGTCTGGAAACAAGCATTTGTGATCGTTGATAGCAGCAGCTGAAAAAGCTCTGCCTCCAGGCGTTTGTTTCAGCACCATTGCAGTGCTTTGTTTGAATCACAGCCGTTTACTTTGAACACTGCCTTCAGGAGCTGTTGGATTGTTTTTTGAAATTTCAAACTTGGTTTAATGTTTCATTTTTCCCTTCCATATTCAATCCAAAAGCCACCGCTCTTGCCTCTGTATACTGCATACTCTTTATCTAATACAACACTGACTCTGTGTTCCTGTCCTGCTGTTTTTCAGATTGTGCTGTGAACGTTCACAAGAGCTGCAAGTCTCTGCTGGGTGAGTGCACCAGCAGCAAGAATAAGGTAAACACGACACTGGAGCAAAGAAAAACAGGGCCTAAGGCTGCAGTGAAGTCACCCTAGTACTTGAACTTCCACTGTGTTATTATTTTGCATGTAGAGTATATATATAGTAGGTATATACACTTGTACGTGATCAGACATTGGAGAAGTAACACAGACAATGAATTTCAGAGTGAAAAAATCAGACTTAGGACGAATAAGAACAAAGGCAATACTGGTGTGACACTCGCTTAAGATAGATTTATGTATCTTTGTCATCATATATTGGCAGTCTTACTGCAGTTGCCTATGATGTCGACTTTGAATTATAGTTCCATAGTTCATAGGGTAGGTTTAACCCTTGGATTGTTGTAGCACTAAATGCATGTGTCATGATCAGACAGTGTTGTTCATCAATTATACACTGAAAGAAATGGGATTTGGTGACATACTTTCAGTCATTTTGTAATAGAGGATGAGAATTGTGACGAAAAACTAGATTGCAAAATTCATATTTGTCTAGCGTCACTGGAAATTAGATTTCCAAACTTTTCTTCAACTTGCTCGTTTTCACTATCAACAAACACTTCCTGCACCTGCAACTGCCGTTTTTTCCACGTAGCCCATGCTTTATGCTCTGTAGTTACATTTGTGAGGAGGTGCATATTAGCTATGGGGGAACCCTCTTTGTAGCAACAAAGCCTCGACCTTTAGCTACTGCAGCACCACAGCAGAGAAGCATAAATCCACTTTTGGCAGGGAGAGCTGTGCGCTCATTCGGGACAGGGCATTTAAGACAACTCGACTGAAGATTACATGCCTCTGCTTTGCCTTTGCTTGTTAAGCAAGTCCATGTGAGCAGTCTCATTCTGTAAAGAAAGTACAGTAAGAGTGTGCAATTTTTAGGCATTTTGTAATCTGTCACTCAGCTGATAAAAGCTTGAGAGAATGGCTTTGAAAAAACGCTGTCTTTCTTTATTTTCTCCACACAGAGAGATTCTATACCGAGGACTGGCCCGTCAGGATCTCCTAACCTTGGTAAGCAGAACTTGCATGTGCAGATGTACCCATTGTGAATCCCACTGACCACAGTATCAGCTGAAGTAGGGGGATGCATTGATGAATGAGAAGATGGTTTAGTTCCCATGTGTCAAATTAAAAAGCTTGTTGCCTCTGGTTTGCAGAGGATTAAAAAGATGAACCCATCTGATGGTACTATTTCTCTCTCTGTGTGTGTGTGTGTGTGTGTG
>NTHP01000050.1:1812080-1891303 GCA_003416845.1 Oplegnathus fasciatus | reverse complement strand
CCTCCCTCTGGAACTCTCTCCCCAAACACATCCGAGACTGCACCGATCCGCCCACGTTCAAATCACTACTCAAAACTTACCTTTTCAGAACTGATGTGTGATCATTGTTGTGTGCTTTTAATTTTTTTTCTTGGCTTTAGTTTTAGTAATGTGATAATGTGTTGCCTTCTTTAACCATTTTTAACTGTAAAGTGTCTTTGAGTACCAAGAAAAGCGCTCTATAAATAAAATGTATTATTATCATTATTATTACTACCTCAAGTATCAGTAATCAAATGTCTCTTCCCTCCTTCTTCTTACTCTCCTTCTCATTGTCATCCACCCAGGATAACAAGCCGTCAGTGATCTCTCTTCAGAAGCTGATTGTCAGGGAAGTGGCCCACGAAGAGAAAGCCATGTTTCTTATCTGTGCCTCCTCCAATGAGCCAGAGATGTACGAGATCCACACCACCTCCAAGGAGGAGCGAAACAGTTGGATGACACACATACGGCAAGCTGTTGAGAGGTAGCTGAGAGGAATTACACGACCGTTTATTAATACCATTTACATTTTGTGGAGAGTTTTGAAAAAAATGTGAAAAAGATTGATTTAACAGAACATTTTTTTCTATGATGGCTTCTGTCCTGTCCTCCCTTAGTTGTCCTCATACGGAAGAGAGGCTGTTCAGTGAGGAGGAAGAGGCACGAGCTTTCAGGTTAAAAGAATTTCAAGGTAACTGCAGATCAAGTAAGCTATGACATACGTAAAGAAATCACCTGGAAAATCATATATAGTAAGCCACAAGGGGGTGCTCATTTATCATATTAACCTTAAAATTGTTAGAAGTTGATTTGACTACCTTTTTCTCTACATCTCATCTCAGTAGATGTTTAGGACATGTATATTTTAGTCCTTGCAGCTAAAGCTGTTTAAAACACCTCTGAATATTTGGATGCGGTAAGGAATACGGGTTGCTGTTTAGATTTATAAGAATTGAGCTTGTGACAAAACCTGCATCCCTGTTCATTGTTTAAGGAATTAAGTCCTCTCTTAGTCCATTTCATGTTTCCCATTGTAGAACGGCTGAGCCAGAAGGATGCAGTGGTCGTCCAGGCTCTTACTGAGAAGCTGCAGCTGTTTGCAGAAATGGCAGAGTCTGTGGCAGGTCTAGAAGACTCGGCTTCACGTTCCAGACTTCTGCTCCGAGGAGACGCCTCAGACCTCCAGCAGGGGGAGGCCCTGCTCAAAGGAGCTATCACTGAGGGTAGGACAGTGCTGCATGATGTGTGAATCTGCTTTAGATACAGAGGCATGGCACCATGGCATTTTGTGAATTTCACACACACATTTTGTCAATTTTATGTTCATGTACCGCTCGCTGCAGCTCTGTAATAAATCAATAGATAGTAGCATTGTTGAATTTGCTACTGATCCCCTAAAGCTCTCACTCTGTCCAGCTTTTCAACCTTAACTTACTGTCTCTTTCACTTCAGTGGAGAACCTCCAGAACCTGCTGCAGTCCGGAGTGAAGGAGGACGTTCCAACCTCACGGCTGGAGGAAGGGAGCGGCTCTGGGGTTCTGCCCAGGCGAGCGGATACCTTTGGGGGCTATGACAGCAGCCCCACCATCCTCAGTAAGAGTGAGTCAAGCACCATCCATGCCCTGAGGAAGTCTACCATCTAATGGATTTGCAGTTGTATTTCAGTGGCCTTTATGCCATTAATAAATTATAAATTATAAATAAATTTGACAGATATTTCAAAGACCGTTCTGTGAATTGGTTTTATTGGTTGAATTCATGTGAATAGTTTTTCTAATAAGTAATTCCTTGGTGACAAAGCCAACACATCTAACGAAAGCACAAAAGCATTTCGAGACAGCTAGGGGTGCAGTTGTACGTGTATGTATGTGTTGTTTCTGTGAAATATTTGTGATTGTCAATATTTCTTTGTATCGGTTCGGTTTAATTATTTGTGTGTGTTTGTCACTGTGTCCGTTTCCGTGTGTGTCGGTGTTGATGCGTCTGTGCCAGATGGCAGTGTGAAGAAGAACTTCTCTGGCGAGTCCAGAAACAGAGACAGAAGCCAGAGAGCCAGCTCTGACCCTCAGCTCAAAGACCTCTGTGACAGCCACACCCTGGAGCAGACGGTAGGGGCTCAACACACACACACACACACACACACACACACACACACACACACACACACACAGTACATCTTGGGATGAGTCACAGTGTTATTTCCTGTAAATAGCAATAACGAGACCAAGTCATCTGGAAAGTTTCCATGTCCTGATGTTTACTGTAACCCTGCTCTCGCAGGTCACTTCATTTGTTTATAAATAGATAAATCCTTGATAAAACAATGAACTCATAGGTTTACATTCCAGTAAATCCTGGTCCTTGAGAATGACCAGGTAGACAAAATATAACAACATGTTGCTGAGGATACTCGAGTTACAGTGCTGTGAAAAGGTTCATACAGACTTTGCACAATTTGTGGTCCTACAAATTTATTTTAAATGAACTAATTGTATTTTTTATGTCCAAGCTATACTAAACTGTGTTCTTTTTATTTTTTATAGGGAGATAGAAAAAAAAATAGTCCTTGTTAGATTATGGGCAACTATTTGATCAATATTTCATGTCTTGTGCTGCTCAGCTCTCATATCAAGGTTGTAGAAATAGGTTTTTAAACATTATTTGCCATGTAGATGCCACGCATTCTTTCCACCACTATGGCTAATAACAGCTCAATGGAATCTCTCTTAGTGCGCAGGATGGAAATTAAGAAAACGTGTGCGTAGTGTCTGTTAATTCTGAATTGTGTAACAGCTTTTAGTTTTTTGTACACAAAGCATGTGGAAAAAAATTACATTTTAAAATCACATATTATCACAATACATTTCAAATGTTTCCAGAGCATCTATATTTTATTGTAATGTATTGTGTATATGTTGTATAGCTGTACCGAACAGCACTCGCCGTGTGTTTGTGATGTTATTTCATGACTTGCTGTGTGTCTGAATGTCGTTGCTCAGGTTGACGAGAGCTGCTGCTCTCCTGCCAGATGGAACTGCATCTGGTCCAACTCCTTCCCCGAGGCTGAGGTAAACTCTGTCACCTTGTGCTACACAACTCTGCAGGATTTGATATTCATAGCCATGCCTACTGAAGTGAAAAGATGTACCCATGTGAAGCTTGATAATCCAATGAAATGTTGTATTTTGGTGATGCTGGTGATTATTTGATTATGATAACCTTGCCTGTGTCTCCATTCTAGTTCTTTGACAGGGTGCTGATGCTCTCCCAAAGGCTCTATAGTCTGCAGGTAATGCTGTCCCTTNTATATTCTGTATATTTGTAGATTAATTCCTTCCTTTATTTGGTGTTTGTGTTTCTGTTTCACTTAAATAGCGAATAAACATAGTCTCAGTACAAAATTCAAATACGTCCCCTAATGACCTCATGTTATTTTTCTCCCGTCCCCCTCTCCATCTTCAGGCCATCATATCACAGCAGGACAGTCACATTGAGCTGCAGCGGGCCTCGTTGACAGAGCGGGCCTCCCTGCCCGGCCGCCACAGAGGGAACGTGCTCCTGGAGCAGGAGAAACAGCGGACTCTGGCCCTGCAGAGAGAAGAGCTGGCCAGCTTCCACAAGCTGCAGTCTCAGCATCGGCAGGAGCAGCAGCGATGGGAGAGGGAGAGGGAGAGGCACCGCCAGCAAGTCGAGGGCACTGAGGCCAGGCTCCGACAAAGGGAGGAGGAGTGCAGACGGCTGGAGGTGAAGAGCTCTGTCCTACCTGAGGGCAAACGATATGTGCAAAAGGCTGAATTTCATGAACATGCAGCTGCTTTATATTTGAATTTATGATTCCATTGTTCTCATTTGTAATGAAGAGAAATAAACTTTTCCTATAGTAGTAGTAGTAGTAGTAGTAGTAGTAGTAGTATAGTTGTAGTTTGTATTACCTGTATACAAATGGCTTCAAATTGTATTAGAAACTTTATGTTCTTCCTTTTAAGTTCATGTCTCAGTTCGGTGTGTAAAGTTTGCACACTAGTAATTTAAAAAAAGAACCCCACATGATATATTTTACAAATATCAATATTCCACACAAGCTTTGCAATATTGCTCATTCTTTTGATTCAGGAGCATCTGGCAGAAGAGAGGAAGGAACTGGAGAGTCAGAGGGAGAAGTACCAGCAGGACCTGGAGAGGCTGAGAGAGTCCACCAGAGCTGTGGAGAAAGAAAAGGAACGTCTGGAACACCAGAAGAAGATCAAGAGGAAGACTATTGAGGTGGGGAACTGAGGTGGAGATGATGGCCCATAAGTAGGCATATAGCAGTATAACAAAATTCTGCTGATACAGAAATGTCACAGTATGTTTGGAGAAAAGGTTCACCATACAGTACAAGACTAGCAAGCTAGAAGTTGCTAGCGGAGACAATATTTAATTCACTCAAAATGATTTACCCAAAAAAAATGGATGTGATTGGCAGACGTGTAGCTGTTCTGTTTATACCAATTTAAAAATGTGTTCAGTTTGCGGTACAGTGTGATTTATTTCAGATACACTTTTTAAAAAACTTTTTAATTATTATAATTTATAGGTGACTGATTAAAAAAAAAAAAAAAAAAAAGCTTTTGAAAAATATGACACTCTAAATTGAAGGTCATAAAAGAGTAAATTACTGCACCTTTAAAGTTGTGTGTAAGAAAGTGGAAAATGAGGACAAGGCGAGGTGTTGGGTGGCAGTGAGGTGAAGAGGTAATACCAGGAAAAATGCTGCTGGTGACGATTACTCAAAGAATAAAAAAGGGGCTTTCCCGTCTCTCTTGCTTCCCTTTCTGCTGCTTTGTTCCATCAATTTTCCAAACCTTTCCCTACCTTGGCTCTCTTTTTTTCCCTTCCCATCTCATCCCCTGGGCATGAATCTTGTACCCACCCTTCTCAGGAACTTAAACATCCGAAACACTGAGGAGCTAAATAATTGAATGAAGGCACTGAAGCAACATTTAGTTCTTGAATTTAAGCATTGGTTTTATCTCCCACAGCCTGTTTCATAGATGTGCGTAATGATAAACACACAATCAGCTGAATACATCTCTAACCACTCAACTCATGAATCCACCTACGCAGGGAGCAGTCTTTTCTCTTCACCTCTCTTTTTTTTCCTCCTCTCTCCTCCCTGTGTTTCCTTACTTGTATCCCTCTTTCTCCCCTTTCAGTACAATGTGGGCCATTGTTTGTGAGTTTCATGGGAGAGGAGCTTTGAGAAAGATCCACTGACTGTAATTTCATTCTTGGTGCTAACAGATCTGTCAAGGAGTTACAGTAAAGTTACTTAATATCAACCTTTATTGTTTTCAAAGGCCTGTATCACCATCGCGGTTTGGTTGATTGGCGTTCTCTGTGGCAAGCTGAGGAGAGGTAATAGGTAACTGTAGCATGGGAAGTTTTATCTTGACACAGACTTTATCTTCTTATCAAACCAAGAAGATACAGACTAACGTGACAGTTTTGGTATCCGTGCTCGGGGTGGGCAACATGGATGAAATCCTCTATCACAGTATATGTCATTTTATATCATAATATCAGTATATATAATGATATAAATAATTTTCTGGAAAATCAAAAGAAATTGTTATTTCAGTTTCTGGCTAATCCAGCAAATTAAAGACCTGACAAAACAAAAATACTTCACCACATTATTGCAAAAGTAACATAAAAATCTAATATAAGAAATGCAAAACAAACTTACTTCATCATGTTGGTCACAAAGAGATCTAAAAATCACATGAGGAGAGCGCAGAAGCTTATTTGAAGTCAACCAAACAGACTTCAGAGTCTTGGTCCCTCCGCTCTGTAAATATTCCTGAGGTGTTGCACAGGATTTTCCTGTATGGTGATCACTAGTAACCGATTTTTGATTAAATAGGTGGTTACATATTTAAAACAAGCAATCTGGAGCATGAACACTAATGATGGCTCCATTATCTGAGTCACATCACAGTCACATGATTCTGTCATAAGGAGGGAAGCCATTGTTCACGCTGACTAATGCTCCCATGTATAAAACCTTGCAGCTGGATGAGTCAGTGTTCTGGGTCTCATGTGTACAGACCAGATTGCTGTCTTCCAAGAAGTTGGGCCGATCACCTGACAAGCTGTCTACCAGTGCTGCACTGATACGCATGCTCCCACACAGATATATTTTTCTGATTGACGCTGTCTCCAGTGATGTCATTAAGTCCCTCTCTGCTGTCTGACATTCCTACTTGGTGGACGCCTGACAGTTATCTCTGATTGGCCAGTGCCTCTTCATCCTGCATACCGCGCTGAGTAACTGACGGATGACACAATGCCATCCATTCAAGTCCTGACTTGTCCCACACCCAAAAAGAGCTTCAGTGCTTTTTTTCCAACTTAGCATTTTTTTATTCTTATTCATCTACTGCAGCTCTACTCATAACATCTTCATAACATCTTCTGACATGTGGAAGCCTATCTACCATCCCAAAGATTTCATGCTAACAAGATATTTCAATGACATGCCTTAGTTAACTGGAATCTTAACTCAGACGTACACAAACACAACCAGCTGACATGAGTTATTGCATTTATCTCATTACTGGCTGCAGAAGGCCGGCCTTTGACTGCGAGTTGTACCTTGAAAACTTCACAGTGACTCCTGGAAAACCACAGCCTCTGGAGCCTCTGGCTGAATTGACCTAATCTGCTGTGATGAGTAATGCAGGGACCCTGGTAATTACAGAGGCCTTCACTGAAACAGTGATGGTGAATCAGATTGCTTTGCGGTTTGTTTGTTTGTTACATGGACTGCAAGATGAGACCTGAAGCAGGACAGATCTAGACCCTATCAGCACTCAGCACCCCATTAAATCATGCCCATAATATTTGTTTTAGACCAGCTAAGTTGTGTGTTTTGTACACATGCAGATGTATGGGTTGCAGTTCTTTACTGTTGGCTCTGCTATGGGACTTTCTTGGCTGCGGTTCTGGGAGATTTGGAAGTGGTTCGTCCCCCCTCTGCATCAAACACATCAAACGATCTTTTCATCAGCTGTGACCTCAGGATCTGTTCCAGGCTCCAAGCCAGCCTGATATCAACAGACATTTAATCACCACCACCCAACATTAAGACTCATCAGCAAACCCATAGTGCTATGATTAGACCTCCATAAAGAAAAAGACATGCCTCTGTGTGTTTGTGTTTGTGTGTGTTTCGAAACATATGTGAGTGTTTGCGCAAGAACGGTGCTAGTTGCAGCATGTCCTGACATCAGAGGAGCTTCTCTTTCATGTGTTATCTCATCTGATCGCCGTTGGCCCCTTGATAAGGAACGCACTGGGCTCAGTCTATTTTTATTGGCTCTGCCCCAGGACAGAGCCTTGGGGCTGATTTGCTCAATAGTCATAAAGTGTGTTCATAATCAAGGTTACAGCTGTAGTTTTGGGGATTTGATTGACTGTAAACAGTCAAGGAGAGAAAGAGAGACCTGCACAATAAAATAAATATACACCAACTGTATTTGATGGAAAGAAACCCAAAGGGTAGAAACTGGGCTCATGACTTCAAGGTCAAAGGTTCAATCCCCGGTCTGCTGGGACAGTCTTGAGGGGGAAATGCATCAATGAATAACCATCGCTCTTCCTTCAATAACTTCTTTGAGATGCCTTTAGGCAAAGCACTCAATTGCCCATTTCTCTTGCTTCTTACTCAAGAGCAGAAAACTGGAAAAGTGGATTGCTACCTGCTGTGAGAACATGACAGAGAATTTGCAAAACTTGAGAGAAACATTTAAAGGTCGGTGACCTGCATGTGTCTTCTACACTCTTGAGTTATCTCTTCCCCTCTTCGGCCTCAGTCTCCAGGCTGATTTATGATGCTGTTGTCTGAGTGTTTTCCTGTGGTCTGAAAAACCCCCCAAGGAGTAACTCTTTACCCATCAACACCCTCGCCATGTACACTCACACCTAGATACTAAGACAGAACACCGAGCTTGAGGGCAGATATTTTCTTTCTACGCCATCTGTCACTGTAGCTATTCCACCTGTTAACTGCACATCATGTGCAGTGCTATTCTGTAGCTCCCTTCAGCTGAAATATTGTCAAATTACTTACTCACAGTTGGTGAGAAAAAAGTAGCTGCATGTAGACTTAAGTTGCACTTTTCTGTTTGTTTCCAGTCATCAATTCATGAGATGTGGGTAATGTGATGTGCTGTAGGGCTGTAACAAACAATTACTTTCATTATAGATTAATCTGCCTTTTATTTTCTTAATTAATGGATTAATTGTTTTAGGGCTGCAGCTCCCAATTATTTTCATTATATCGATGAATCTGCAGATCAATCTGTCTTTGAGTCAGAAAACTGTGAAAAATGCCAAGGAGTCCAAGGAGGTGTCATCAGATGTCTTGTTTTACTAGACTAGACTCCATCTTAAATGTGGTATTTTCCATCCATCCAATGTCTGGTATTCTGCTTGAAAACTAACTTGAATGATTAATCAATTAATAGAAGAGTTGCTGATTAATTATCTGTCAGTCTTTGCTGTTCTGAAGTCTCTAAAATGGCAGAAATCTGTGAAAAATGCCTTGTTTTGTTATTCCATTTACAGGGATATAAAACACATAAAGGCAACTAATCTTCACATTGGAAAAGCTGGAATCAGACAATGTTTGGAGTTTTTGATTGATAAAAGACTTTATTAATCGAAGGTGCATCGATTTTAACTATTTTTGAATGATTTTAGCCCCTGGAGATCGGACACTGAATCAGTGTATAGCTAAATAGCTGAGTCATTGCTTGTCACCAGACCTCATAAAAAACAGTATTTGCTCAGCACATTTATAAACTGTATGAACTACTTGGACACAAATTGATTTTGGATTAGGCAGGTTTCAGCCTCACCACAGATCAGAGCTGCACATGGCCCGTAGAAACTCAGTCTCAAGTCAATATTTCACACACGTTACTGTTCCACACATCATCTAGCCCAGGTAAGATTTAACAACCATATCTCCTTCCCACTGGTGCCCATTGTGTACAAGGTAATGTGCAGTGTTAGTGGAGATATGTATGATGTGGGAGTATCCAGGCAGTTTTCAGGATGAGAGGAACCTGGCTGTATAATTAGCTAGTCCAAGCCTGTAATTAACAGAAGCCTCTGGAAGGCAGCCAGTGCTAATTGTTTATGTGCCGTCAGTCAGGGCTTTTTGTGCTCTGTAGCTTCCGCACGGTTTACTGCCCTGGAAACCTGCTGTTTATGCCGCTTAAAGCCGATCACCTTGTTCTGGGAACAATGAAACATCTGTGTGCCAAGATGAGTGAGTGCTGAAAGAGGGAAAAATGATGGAGGGAAAGAAGAAAGGGGGGATTTAGGGAGACTTTCCCCACTGCGGGGCCCCTCTCTGCCTCGGGTCGTGCCGTCATGCCCTGCCGTTACAGCTGGGGGAAGCTACAGTCTCCACACAGTCACAGCCAGATGAGTCTGCCCTTCATGCCTTGTAAAACACAGCCATCATGTGTTTCCCATCTCCACAGGAAGTATTCTGCATCATCAATCATGTAGCATGTGGACAGAATCCCAAACAGCTACAGACTGATGCCAGACTTTTAAGTTAAAGACACCACAGTTAAAACTGACTGATATTTGTTTGGTGATATCAGCCTTTATTTTAAATATCGGATATAAGTCAGTTGAGTCATCAGGTCTGTGGTGTTGATTTGCTTACACATTGATTTTAACCAATCAACGTGACATACTCTGTTTTTTTACCAGTCAGTACCATCATTTCCAATTAATTATCCACTAGTTGTTTATTAGAAACCTTTTACTTCAGTTACTTGTAATGCAACATCTATATCTGATTCCTCATAATGAATAAATATGTATCATTCATCCTCGGGTCTTTTTAGTGGACACTTTTCAGAGGCTTTTTTTTGTTTTTTCAAATTTAAATTCAAAGAAACAAACAACATCTTTGTGACATGTTGCTATTTGTGTGAAACTGGTCTAATAAAAATGTGTTTAGACACTAAATATTAGCTATCAGAGGCTCTTTTCAGATTGGAACTGACCTGTAGTAACAGTAAGTCAAAGGTCGAGCAAAGAGAGCTTTTACATCTTTTCTTCTCTTCATCTTCTAATCACTCGTACCTAAAATTGGTTCTAACCTGGACTGCTCCCATTTTCCTAATTTATTTTGAAAATGTGTCGTTTAAGTAACCCAAAAGACATAATACATGATAATACACAATGAGCAGAAACACATATGGACAAAAAGCTGCTTATAGTATACACAGAAAGTGTTACACAGTTGCTACTCAGTTGTTCTATCTGTATGATTGAGACCATTTCAGCAATCCATCTTTGGAAACATGGGCACTCGTCTCTTGGCTGCAATGAGCCAAAACATCAATATTCTTATGTTGCTTTATGTAGATGCAGAGCTGACTCTGCAACTTTTTGCCTGATTGTATTTTATGTTTTGACTTTTTCTTTTTATAGAAGGGCTTAAACTTGTCTTGTATGTCTTAGTATAGCACAGAACAACTTTTTTATAGTTCTTGTAATACAACACATGTGGGATTACTAACACACACAAACACTGCACCGCTCCATTGTTGCAGAAATCCTCCTGGTTAGTCTCATTGAGTGCAGATTGGATGATAATGTTGACTCGATCTGTAGATCATCTTTCCTTCGCTCAAGTAATTAAGTGGACAATGCAGTCAGTGTCTTTTATCCACTGATGTCATGAGAGCCATTTTCTTGTTCCCCTGCTTGTCTAACAGGACTGTTTTGTTAGACACGCCTTTATGTGCACAGGGACTATTAAGGGTTTTATGTTTCTCATTTGTGTGTGTGTGCGCATTGTCCTTGAGCCTCTTGGAACACATCAAAAGCCTGTTAGCAGACTTACCAAACTGTGTGCTCAGCAGAAAGAGTCGCATGTGTTTCTGATTCCCTCTTTAGCCCATAAATACCCTGCTCTTCGACAGATTGTGTGTCTGTAACGGCGTGGCGTCACATGGACGATTTATAGTGTGTATCTGTGTGTGCGTGTGTGTTTTCTGCACTCTTAAGAAGCTGTTTTTAAGTTGTTTTTTTTCCCTTAAAAAAAGATACTCTCATATATAAATAACAGTACAGGCTGCTTACACACACACACACACACACACAACA
Source organism: Oplegnathus fasciatus (assembly GCA_003416845.1). Lineage (NCBI taxonomy): Eukaryota > Metazoa > Chordata > Actinopteri > Centrarchiformes > Oplegnathidae > Oplegnathus > Oplegnathus fasciatus. The sequence goes on along the minus strand of NTHP01000050.1, from coordinate 1,880,101 downwards.
TGCAAACATGACAAGTTCCACAACTGAGATTCCAAACTGAATCCGACCACAAATATAATTACAGTGCAGAGCTGGGAAGCTGTCCTTTGTGAACTTGAATACTGATTTTGAAGTCCTTTGTGATGATGTTTGCAACGATTGAAGAAGACTTCAGTCACCTCTCAGCAAATAACGTACAGTCTTCTCCTCCTCCAGGTGGCTCCTCTGTCTGGCAGTCTGAACGGGGAGCTCCTCATGTCCTCTGGCCTCGCCACCTCCACCAGTATCTCCGAACTGCCCCTGCCCCTGCCTCAGAAGCCCCTGGTGCGCGCCAGTCTGTCTGTCGCACCGGCCGACTACCCGGAGCGGCCTGAAGTGATGTTGCGGCGGGAAGCGGGCTCTTCCACCCTGCCGCTGAAGACGGAGGTGCCGCTTCATCTCTTCAGCACCACCAACCAGCTGCACAAGGCGGTGGGAGTGCAGCAGCAGATCCCCACCAAGCTGGCCGCCTTCAGCAGCGGCAAAGGGAAAGGAGGCAAGATTGGCAAAGCCTCGCATCGCACTGACAGCACTGGTAAGGAGTTAGATCTCAAATACTGAGTTTCACATGAGCAGCAGGTGGCAGGGTGGTCCCAGTGGTTACAGAGACTCGTAGAGATCTTGATACCACGTGGTCACAGGTTGAATCCACATAAGTCTGTCAGAGTAGCTCTGAGCAAAACACTGAACCCTGAACTCCTCTGTATATGGTGACAAATTGTTAATCAATTAATCGACTAATCGTTGCAGTTCTAGTGCATTCTCTCGTGACTTAATCTACAACTACAAATTAAATATGATTTTTTTTTATTGCATATGCGTGCATGTATGGCAATCTTGTATTTTACTGGAAGTACCACTCAGACTTTAATCGTCCTGTAATCCAAAGTGTGAATGAATAGTTTGTAAGGGGGAAAGCACCACCCTCAGTATGTTTACTCTGACACAGGAAAGAGCAGGAGTGTCGCAGCATATGGAGAGGGTGGAGTGTGTGACTTTTCTGTTACACTTTGCTTATTTCTACCAGCCTTCCGCTCACACATTTTGGTTGTTTTGTGATGTGTGTGTTTTCCTTTCAAAAAGCAGCAGCCTACAGTGCATCAGATGCAGTATCATAAAAGTACTCTCTTACTCTTGTGATGTATAACAGTGCAGCATTTTTTGCTTTATAATGGATTTTTTTTGCTCACTGTCATCGATACACAAGCCATCTGTTCCTGACATGAGCTTGACCTGATCAGCATGATTTAAGTGGCTCATTAGGATCACATTAGCTGTCTAAATTGGGTCAGCCCTCCGATATATCAAATAGTAGCCTGAGAGAGGCTAGACTGCTCCAGTTTACCAATGAAATCTAATTTTAAAATTAAATCACCTCCTGTCTCTGTTTGTCTCTTGTTTTCTTTGCTCCCTCTTCCTCTCCCTCCCCTGGTCTCCTCCTCCTCCTCCCTCTCCTCCTCCCCCTCTCAGCCTCAGTGGATATGAAGCAGATGCTGCCGCTGAAGCTGTCCGCCCGAGACGACAACGCCCTCAAGGCCAAGCGCTCCATCAGCCCCCACCAGCAGCTCTCGTTGTCAGCCCCTCCTCAGCATCACTCCCTGCATCACCACACCGGTACCTTTACACACACACACGCACACACACACACACGCACACACACACACACTTCCTCCTTTGCTCTGTCATGACAAACCCAAACACAATCTCCTCTCGTCTGTCTTTGTCTACTGCATTATTAAACTTGGTTCTCACAGACACAAACATGAGACACACACATTCTCCACCTGGGCAAACCGGATCCCACCCGATCACGTTCCTCTCTAAAGCTTACCTTCATGCTCAGCCTCACCCTGTGTAAACACCTATCAATTTCCCATGCTTCACTGTGATTAATGGCAGGCTGTACTGCTGACACAGACATTTTAACACTTTAATCCCGTGGCCTCACAATTATCACAGACAAAAAAAAAAAACACTGGCAGGATTTCATGTGACAGACAGCAGTTAGGCTGAGTAAGCCCAGCTGTATTAAACAGGTACAAATGACTAATCTGACGGAACTTTTTATGCTATTTTTGGAGTAATCCTTCGTTCTCTAATAGCCTTTCTTGTATGTCTCTGACAGATCAACTCAGTCCTCCAGACAACGTTGGACCAGACACCCAGTCCTCCTCCTCCTCCTCCTCCATCAGCACCTCCCACCCTCCAAATGTTCAGAAACCCCCCATGGCTCCTGCTCAGTCCCATCCTCAGCCCTCCATGCAGCCTCCCACCATCCCTCCCCACTCCCAGAGCACTGGCTCCCTCCAGTTCCAGTCGCATCTGCAGCCGCAGGGCCTCAGTCCGAACGCCCAGGCCCATGTTCACGGGCTCACCCACAGCCACAGCATGCCGCCACCCTACAAGATCAACACAGAAGACCTCAATAAGGAGGACGTCATCTTCTTCTAAACTCCAGCCCTCAGATCAGCCGCTGATCTCGAAAACAAAAAAGAAGAGATTGATGGGTTGGTTGCTAGTCCCAAATCAACCATGAGGAGCCACTTACATGTGATAATGTGCTGTTGATGATATGTTTGTTTTGGCAGGCGTGGTGTTATTGAGGGCTGACAGTTTAAATATCTGTACAAAGTTGCAGCAATCCATAGCCAAGAGCAGAGCGTTTGTCAGCACTTCAGTGGCCCACACAGAAAGAAACGTTTTACTCAAGAAAGACGATTATTTCTATTTTAACACTGCTGCCCCATCTTTGTTTTTAAGCTTAACTCAAGAGGACGACAGTATGAAACAGGAAACCTTTGGCAAAACAAAAGCCTCTTTTAACGTGTATGAAAAGGTTTGAATGAAGTTATACCAATCCAAAGACATGAAGGGGATTTGACTGAAAGGAACAATGTGAAAAAAAAACAGTTGGGTGATTTATCAGGAGACTCTGATCGTGAAGCATGAAGCATGAAAGGTGCAGCGATGGCGCCCTGGCCTTAAGCGTCTGCTTCTGCTGGACCTGCAACCACAAGAAATGATTCATCAGGAACTCAGAATGATCCAAGTCTTAATACATGAACACTCTCTGCTTGGTGTTTCATTTGTACAGTGTAAATTCTCCATTCCAGACTAATGAATGAACTTTTATGGACTGAATGTGTTTTGTTTGGTTGTACAAATTGTGAAGGTTCATTTCATTTTGTTGTTGTTGTTGTTTTTCTTAATCATGCTAATTACTGAAGACTGAAATTGTGGAATACATTTCTAATGTTGCCACTGGTTGTGAAACTTGGGTTTGGTCAGCAGATTAGAAACAGACTTCATTTCAATTAAGGGAGGCAAAATTCTACAGTTTTTCCAACTTGTGCAAAGTGAGACAAACTCAGGGATGCCTTTATTGTGTCTGTATAGTTTGAAGTTATTCAAGAGGTCTTTTCTTGCATTTTTTAGCACTTAAAACCTTACACTTACGCAGAGGTTTTTCTGTGTACTCCTTATCCTTGGGTTAGCAGATTGATAAAAGAAAACATCTTTTAATACAGGAATTTGACAGAGAAATGTGTAAATCTGAGCGTGTACTTTTATTAAATTAGCCTTCAACCTTTAGATTTTAAAGGTATATTTGCCAAACTTTTAGCAGAGCTGCCATTGGCCCCAGAGACATCCTGGGAATTGGCTAAACTTTGCTTTTTTTTTTGCATACGGTACGTTGTATACATCAAAAAGGCCTCACTGAGTTTGTGTCACCCTGGGTTACATTTCACAAAAACTATCCCTTTAACAGACACATTTTTGGAAACATATCTGTTGCCATTTTAGTGGAACTATAGTGTACTGGACAATTCATGACATTTCATGCTGTATGTTGTTTTAAGGGTAAAATTAACTTCTAACTGCTTTGGCAGAGAAAAGAGAAAATAATCTTACAAGTGAACATAAGTAACAATCACAATAATTTTATACAGAGTTGATGTGCACTGAAAATATTAAAATCCAGCTTATGATTTTGCACTAGTCGGTCCAGTAGAATAAAAGCCACTATGTCTTATTCCCAAACATAAACAGCTAAGATTATACAGATAACAATGACAGAAAGGCCTAAATGTGCATAATGGAGCACATGTTTAATATCTCTCAGTGTTAGTTCTCATTCCTGTGGTGCATTATGTCATTTAATACTCATTCCTCCTCCTTAACCGCTCATATACAGTATGTACATGTACTGAGTCTACTGCAGACTCACAAGACAAACAGAAAACTGAAGCAATTTAAAGTGTATGGATTCCCCAGTTCAAGTCAGGAAATGAAAGGTTCATGTGATCGACAAGTCAAAGCTTGTGTCTCTGGACCTCATTTTGCTGACTTGACAGTTTGTACATTTTTCAGGATGGGTTAATTTTAGCGAAGCCGGTATATCATCTGAGATATATATGAAGATGTCAGTTTTAATTGAGACCCCGAGGTCTCATTGACGGTGTGTTTTTATTGATTGCTGATGACATTTCATTAGCCGGGTCTTTAATCTCTGTGCCTGACAGAAAAGCAGTACGGTGACAGGTGCAGTGGTCCTGCTGCAACAGAAAATGACCATCAGTTGTTGTCTAAAATTTCAGTCTTATATCTTTCTTCACAGAAGAAATATGGAAATCTCCGTTTCGTTCTCTGTACATATGTGACAACCCTTTAAATCATGAAGTAGTTGACACATTCATGTGTTTTGTGTCTCTGGAGGGGAAAAAAGCTTTTTGTCTTTGTCCAAATAAGCTTGTTGTCTCTGAAGCTAAGATCACAAGCTGGAGTTTGAGCAGGTCTTCTGAGTGTTTGTGTATATTATGTATATTGTTGTACATACTGTATGTCATATCTTCTGCCCCGGCTGCCCTCGTACGCATTCTTGTATTAGGAACAGAGATATTTGACGTGAATCATGAAGATGCAAAGGTCAGCCAAAAGTCTGTTTGTGCATATGTGTATATCCACTTAAATACACACATGGGGGTGTGTGTGTGTGTGTACAATACGGTACGCCTTGCTTGGATAGACTCGTGGCAGTTCAGTGAATCCACAATCAGTTGTTGCTGTCGTTTAAATGAAGTGAAAATGAAGGTGTGCATATTTAATCTCCCGATGTGTGTTGATGTTGTAGCATTGAAGCCGAGGTGCACTGTCTGTCATCTTTCTCCTGCGATTCATGAGAGATGTGTCACCAAGATTATGTAGCAGTCGTGAAAACTAAATCCTCTGCTTGTTTCAGTTGGTTAAACCAAAGACACATTCGGCTGACTGGGTTCCTGTCTGTGCTCTTGTATGAAGGATAAATGACACTGTGCTGGCTGTGTGGTCGTCCACAAAGTGTTATTACTTGTAAAAACATCCTCCAGGGAGTGTCCAGAACAAGTGTATTTACAGCACATTGTAGTCCAGCTCATATCCTGCTTTGGGTCAAATTTTTGGATCAAGGCAAATATCTCTTGATACACAAAGAATCATCTTGAAACCAGAGCGCACACAAACAATAAATCAAATGGGGTGTTGATCTTCTCCAGTATTTTGGCTTATAGTGGCACAACTATAGCGTCTTCATTATCAGGATGTGAGCTCATCTGATGCAGATGTAGAAGATGTTGTATTTATGTGCGTCGTCCCTTAAACACAACAATGGAATATTAATGTGCATGTGAACACACTTGGTGGTTTTCAGTGCTTGGGACCCTATAACGATTTTTTCCAGACTTTGACACAACAATCCCAAGTCAAGGTTCACTTACAAGCTTCTTTTACCGGAGCTTTCAACCATATTGCATGGTCTTCATCAGCACAGTTAAGGCAATTCTTCATTTTAAGGCCGGGCAAGAAGCCCTGAAAGTGCTATTGATGAAACCGTGGCAACCACTGATCTTGCATGTCATGGCTCCATCTGCTAATGAAGACCATGTGATGCAGTTGAAAGCTTCACAAAAAGCCATTAAGTGGAGCTTGAGTTGGGATTGTTTTTGTCCAACTGTTATTTCTAAGGTTAAGAACGACCTTCCATGCTTAACTGTCCAAAACATTTCCACGTCTGTCCATTTTCCTGTAATTCTAAGTGTCTCCTTTTGAATGAGAGATGTTGGGCAACAGGAAAAGTGGTGTAAGAGCACTTTAGTTCTGCTCCAGGTACGAGACTTTAAGTAAAACCTCAGCAGAAGAGGTGGATGCTGCCTGTTGGTGCCACTGTTTGGATCAACTCAAGTCTTAAATGTTCTTTCGCTGTACTGAAACGCTTAACCTTTGTGCTCTGTTTTAAAACTTCAAAGCCAGTCAGTCACATCACTGTGTGTGTCTGTGTGTATCTGTGTGTGTGTGTGTGTTTACGCTCGACACCAAAAACACAGCGGAAACATTTCAAACCGGCTTGTTTCCAGGCGTGTTTTTTTTTATACACACACTCATACACACATATTGGACCTGTAATGTGTAAATAATCGTGAACATATTTTATTTCCTCGGCCAATTTTACACTAGTCACTTTGGATAGTAGCATACTTGAAGGGGAAAATGAATGTTTATAATGCTTATTATTATTGTCTGTGAACTTTTATTTACCAAGAGCTGTCTAATGACATTTGTAGCACACAGCAAAACTGATTTTTGTACCGTTTTATTTTATTCACTGCGAGATGTTAGAACGACCTGTGGACACAAACTGCTGCCTTAGAGAGAGTTTAGTAATAAAAGTCTTGAAATCATTTTTTTAATCTGTGTTTTTATTGCGTTTTTGAGTTTTTAAATCACAGCCGACAAACACTAATTGTTTGGTTTGCTGCATAGTTGGGTCAAGCATGCAATGAATGTTTCCCATTCGAGTAAATTTGTGTTTACAAGGATTGGTTCTCTTTTTTTCCCCCCCTCAGCAACTACCACATGCATGTGTAACGTATAATTCTGCCTCATTATTTAGATTTCTATTCACTGCTTGTCAAAATAATCCTGACCACCCAATTAGCTAGCACCCTAGCCATTCCTCAGTGTCTAGGAGGTGCAGTAACAGTGTTATTGACCCTGTGTTTAGACAACCTAATAACAGTCTATTCCCAGACAAAGCTCTATTTTCAGGTGTTGTGGTTGTGGCTGTTCAATCCCTCTGTAGACCTTGCTAAGAGCAGGGCTGTCGGTTCCTGCGTTATTGTCATTCTGGCTGGGAAGACGCTACAGTAGTGGCCAGTTCTTATTGTCTGCTGTCATTAGTGGCTTTCCTCTGTCTCCTCTCAACAATTATTTTTCCAGGCTGCTTCCCCTGCGGAAGGGAAGCTGCATTTTACTCCGTCTTTGTTTCTGTCTCGTTCCCCCCACTGCTCTGCCCATTTCACGTCTCCCTGTCTCTTCCCCTCTCATCCAACGTCTCCGATCCTCCTCAGCTCAACCGCCTCACGGCTCGGAGGCGTTTTATGTAATGCAGTTTTACAGGAAGTCAGGAGTCTTTGGCTGTTGTTATTCTCTTCTCGCCGCAAAGTTAAACAAATAGATGCTCCACAGGGACAGACGTGCAGACGAACCTCCCTGCAGGCTCAGAAAACGCTGAGACAAACCTTGGTTTGATAGACTCCGTGTCAGCAGTTGGTTTATATTTGTTTTTTGTTCTTCCATTCGGATCTAACAGCTTCTCTGCACTTTGGCACCGTGCAGGTTGGAATGAGCCATTAGCCTTTTAACGAGTTCAGCCTGGAGCAACACCACAATTCAAATTCAGGGGTTCCCAACCATTTTGGCTTGTGACCTCTCAAAATAGAACAGTGCCTAATTGGTTGTATATGTCTTATTGGTAGTAAACTGAACAATAAGGGTTTTTTTTCCTTTGTCTTATTTGAGTGACTATAAGAGGTCTGATTATTATAATTCTGCCTCTAATTTGCAAGAAACAAGATTAAGAATCTACAGTTAGCTAGCTGCTCTGTGAGGCTTTGGCACTGTAGTGCTTTTAGCTAAATGCTTATGTCAGCCTGCTTACATGCTCACAATGACCACGCTGACAATGTTAGGCAGATTTAATAAGATACAATAGTATCTTCATCTCAGTTTAGCATGTTTGCATGCTAACATTTGCCAATTAGCACTTAATTCAAAGTACAGCTGAGGCTGATGGGAATTAGTTTTGGAAGTATTTGCCATAAACTCAAGTATTGGACAAATTTAAACTTTGAGCTGATGATAGCAAAAGATTACAATTCATCCTCAGGGGGACATGAATGTGTGTACCAAATTTTATGCCAGTCCATCCATTAGTTGCTGAGACATTTCACTCAAAGCCACAAATGTTAACCTCATGGTGGCGCTAGAGGAAAGGTCAGAGGATCACGAAAGTCAGTGGGATTCATCCTCTGGGAACCATGAATGTATGTACAAAAATTCAATGGTAATCCATCCAGCTGTTGTTGAGATAGTTCAGTCTGAACCAAAGTGGTGGACCATAGACTGTATGTAAAGATGGATGACATGACAGCTCCCCAAAAGTGAAGCCAAAACATCTTGATCGCCCCCTGGTAGCTGGCTGCAGTATAGGTCATAAGTCCCGCCCCCTCCATGTTAGCAGATGGGACATGGGCCAACCTAAAAAATCAAAGTACACGTCAAATAATTTTTTCCCCCCCAAAGATGGTTTCTGTCATTTTAGGGAGTTCTTATCACACTGATGTATGTTCAAGTGTTCATTGTTGTGATAAGTTTGGTTTTAATTAGTTATTTGATGCCATAAAAAGGGGGTGTGATGTCATGATTGACAGCTGTCAATCACAGTGAAGTAGTCGTGGAGGCACCTGCCGACTTCTTTATGTACAGTCTATGTGGTGGACCCACACTGCTAGCATGGTTAGTAAATGTTTTGTTTTTTTTAAATATTTGAAAAAATAAACAAGCAAACTTGCAACCCCTTAGTTTTATCTTGCGACCCCTCGTGCGGGTCCTGACCCTCAGGTTGGGAATCACTGTGACCTACATCCACAATGTTTTTAAACCAGATTTCATCCTCCTCAGCCTCCAGCTAGCTGTTTTTGCAAGTGATGTTATGAAGGAATGTGCTTCATGGCTGCTTATCTGAGTGTTGTTTTATCACTCCTGGCTGACACAAAGATCCTCTTGTTGAAAAGACACAAAGCGAACTCTATCTGTCCTCGTTGCTAACACCCAAGGTGATTACAGGAAGATAGCCGGCAGGAAAACACGTCTCTCAGCCAAGGCTGCTTCAAACTCTGCTTACATAACCTCCTTGACAGTATTTTTTCTAGAAAATGGAAGTTTGTCCAAGATAAGGTTGGATTTTTCAGGTTGTTGCTGTTATCAGTGATAGATAAAGAGCAGAGCAGTAAAGATAGTTATATATTTACAGCATGTCCCCTCAGACACCAGATATTTCTCATGGGTTGTAAAGTGTGATATGTAGACTTGACTGATTTCATGCCGTCCGCTTCATTGTTTTGCTTTGGATGAATGAGAATCATTGTTCCTCCAACCTGCTCAACTGATCTTCCATCTTGCATCAACAAAGGAAGTCTCTGTGTGGGGGGCAACGGTGAAAAGGCCTCCACAGAGAAAGGTTACGCCAGGTAGAAATCAGATCAGGTGGAGGGCTATTGTTCTGCCAGAGGAGACGCCTCAGGTGAATTGAAAGGGGGAGATGGATTATAAAGGAAGTGTGCGCTGTAGTGACTCGCCCTTTGTGCTCACAGCATTTGCATTTTGCCGTCAGCTGTAGCCTAGTGACTGTCCAGTCAGTCCAGTTTTATTCCCATGGGCCTGTGTGCTGATTACACTGCATCAGGAAGTGATGAATGACACCATTGTGATAGATCAGCCTGTTCCAGAGAAGAGTAAACACATTAGATTCTCATGTTGAGTTTCATCGAGACAAATCATTGCTTGATTACAAATTAATGTTAAGTTGAAGATTAAAGGGGTAGTTCTGGGAAATGCGCTTCTTTGCTTTCTTGCCAAGAGTTAGATGAGAAGATTGATATCGCTCTAATATCTGTCCTTTCAATTTGAAGCTGGAGCTACAAAGCCAAAATGCAATGACTACATATTTGATCATAACTGAGTTAAGACTGGAATCTGACTTTTTGGCGTCTGTTTTATCATACAAGAAAATATTAAACCACAGAAATGTATAATTTCCATAAAAACAGCATGTAAAATGTGCTGTGACTACAAAGCTGAGCTAAAAACCAAGCTGAACCGCAGTAACTGCACTTTGTCACCATGGGCGTCGAGCATCGGGCTTCCGGGGCTTTAGCCGGGAATGTTTTTTGTTTTTTGGCATGGACGCATGGCGTGCAATGCTGCTTCTGCTTGGCTGTCGGGCTCACACAGCAAGGGGAGAAACAACGACACGAAGCCCAGTAGAAAGCAGTAGGAATCTCGGTAGAAGTTCACTTTGTTTTTGCGGGGCTTCATTAGCGGGCAGCCACAAAACGTGCCGGGAATGAGCTCTGGATAATAATGGACCATGTGCCCAAAACACAGCTCACTTCTTTATTATTTGATTTATTTATTCTTAATTTATTAATAAACAAACAAAGTCACAGGCGGTGATTTGGCGCCTGAATCTGTCCCACAAATAAACACCGTGAACGTTTCTTTTTTCCTCTTTTCTGAACATCTGTACACAATTTGGAGAAATGCGAGATGATCAAAACGCCTGATATTCACTAAATGGGTAAAGGAGTGTTTCAGTTCAATCCACTGTCATCAGACTGCTGGTTTATTTTACAACACAAAGTGCCAAATGTTACAGCAGTCAAATAAAAATGTAAAAACAGAATAAAAAAGTAAAGTAGTATTAAACACTTGTGCCATAGGTTTGAGAATTCAGCTGCTCTGTAGATGTCCATTTTGTCCAGAGCAATTGTCTTAACATTAGGCTACTATTAAAAATTTAATTTCAAATTAAATGTAATGTTTGCAGTAGTCATACAATGCAGTAAAATTGAATTAAATTTAGGCAGTCATGTTCCGGGCAGAACAGCAGGGGCCACCCAAAAAAACCTCACACCCTGACCTCAGACCCAGATGGTCTGGGCTTAGCCCCAGACCTTGTCAGCTCCTAGAAATGCCCCTGTTTTTCACAGAGAAACCGGAAACTAAACAGCTAAACGTCCTGGTAATTCAGTTCGTTATTCCACATAACTAAATGAAGCAACTAAACCAAGCTAGCAAGTCCTGCTAACGGTAACTAGCTTAGCAGAGTAGCAGCAACTGCCATCTTAGCTTTTGACTCTAGCGTTAGGAGCTACCAAAATCAATGTATTAATGTTAATTGTATATTAATTTATTATATTTATTTCAATATACATATTAAAACTAGTACGAACAAACATACATATAGCAAAAAAGAGATACATCTAACAAACAAACTTGTTCTAATGAGCAACAATACAACAATAAATCTAAAAAAAACACATTTTGTTGTTCGGTACTGAATTTTAAAGCATTATGTAACTATGGCAATGGGTACGATAATTAGCCTAAAAGCCAGAGCTAGAGCCAGGCTAGCTGTTTCCCCCTGTTTCCAGTCTTTATGCTAAGCTAAGCTAATTGGCTGCTGGCGGTAGCTTCTAACTCACGGCAAGAAAGTAAATGAGTATATTTTCCAAAATGTCAAACTATTCGTTTACTGTTTGAAAAACGAAGAGTTCACTAGTGACAGGAAATCCCTTTTATAGAAATAAAACCCGTACTTGGAATGGCAGTCGTTTGATCACCAAGGACCCCCTCACCATTTGTACGGTAATTCTCCATCTGTACAATAATTAACATTGTTAAATCAGTGCACGGCTGGTCCACAGCTTTAAGCATTTTCCATCTGTATTTCAGGATGCAGTATTGTTCAAGGCTGATGCAGTGTGGGAGGTCTCTGTGGCATTTTCAAAGAGGTAGAAAGAACTTCCTTCATGCACACACACAAACGCACACTTGCACACACATTTTTTGTACCTAAAGTCAAACGCTGTTGGTGCCAAGACAAATAGCCTCCTGGCAGCTAGCATGGAAAACCCTCTCCATGTCAGAATGTGAAGATGTGGGCAGTTTCTCCCTGGAAAGACCCAGTAGGAGCTTTGTGTAAAAGTTTCTTACCATCATCAAAGTTGTTTGTGAAAGTCTGTGCCAAACATTGGGGAATATGTGCGCTGCTTTTAAGAAAATGGGAATAAGAAGTGGAAAGAAATCTTCACATACATGTATATCTGGAGTAGAAGGGAATAAAACGCCTGCGGGAAGCCCTTAAATCCAGATAGCGCTGTGAAATGAATCCAAAGTGAATAAAAGGGAGCTGTAGGGTCTCACTGCATCAGGTGAAGCAGATGCACTTTTGTTGATGGTGCACTTAAACCTCCCTGTATTATCTTGAGGAGCTCTCCGTGAGGATTTGTCGTCCCTTTCGAAGAATGTAGCCTGAGGTGGTGCACTTCACTCCAGTATGACCCTTTCAACATCATCAAAAGCGAGGAAAGTTGCTTTTTCTGTCTAAATAAAAATGGTTTTGTGTCCTTTATCTGTGTGTGCTCTTTTATATTTCCCTTGAGTGCTTCTGTAACTTTAGATCCACCACAACACTCTTTGTCCCTGATAGTCTTTTCCTTGAGTGTAATATTAGCTGATGAAGGAGAAACGGGAGAGTGTTTTCAAGGTAAAAGTCTGACAGACAGGCCGCAAAATCAGAGAGATCCAAACTCAGCTCTAAATGGACAAACAGGGGTGAGAATAACCGCGTGCAGCTTCCTCAGCACTTCCCTCTTTCATCTCGGAAGAGTGGAGTGCAGCAGAGCTCATCACAAGTGCAGCGCTGCTCTACGGGGGGGATCTAAACACAGCCTCTCTGATTTAGGAGCTGGAACGGAGCAGTCGCCAGCCTCCCACCAGAGCTGGCAGGGTTGGATGGCTGTCTGGCTGCTGTTGATGGGGGAAGGAGGGAGGAGAGGGGGAGCTGGGGGGAGTGGAGACGGAGAGACGCTGCCAAAGGACCAAAAGGCCACTAACTGCTGCAACACCAAACACCAGAATAAGACAAAGCTGGGTGGATTTGTGTGCCAGCGTGCAAAGACAAAGAAAGAATTTGAATTTAAAAACTCCTTTATTTACCTACTCAAAGGTACTACCATTAAACACAGACACCTCTATATGATTTACTAGAGACAGAAACACAACAAAATGCAAAAAGACAACTGGAGAGAAAAAATTCAGAGGCACAAAACTCCCCAAAGCCCATTTAAAGCTGAATATGTCCATACTGTCCACTGTTTAATGAAAGGAATATTCAGCTCTCGGTCGAGTTGCCCCTTCAGGACCTGCACTGGATCTATGGAGCCAACACCCTGAACTTTAATCTTTCTAGTTGTCCAAATGGGAATCTTAGCCCACCCAGATGGGAGGTTTACCACAACATGCACATCCTTCTGTCTGACAAAATATCTTGAACCAAAAATGTATAAATCAAACTTTCACAAACTCTGAAACCGTGGCTGAAAAAGTGCCAACAGGCCATGTGACCTAAAACACTGCAAAAAGTAAATGTGCTAAACTCTCAACTTGTAAATAAAAAATGACACCACATCCTTGACTTGGACCCAGGTGTGCCGTGTGTCAGTTTGTAGCTATTGCCCTGTGTACCCGACCCTGTCTCCTACAAATGACAAATTACGAAGTGGTATGTTCTTGTACTGCAGGCAGGTCGAAGACATTGTGATCACGGTGGATGATGGGCGCATAAGAAGGATATGGTTTGGTTTAGGCAACAAAAGCACTTTGGTTAAGGTTAGGGGAAGATCTTGGTTTCAGTTAAATATTAATAAAGTAAACATGTCATGTCTTGTGCCTCAAGTCAGTGTTGACTTTATCAATATTTAATCAAGATCACAATCTATACCCAACCTTAAACAAGAGCTTTTAGTTCCTAGACATGACCATGAAATTTTAATCACGCTTCAAAACAAAGGAATTGCGTTGCCACTGAATATTTTGCAGGATACATTCAGTATAAACATCTTTCGACTTTGCAGATACGTTCAGTAAAAACGTTTCCTCACTATGTTGATAAAAATCTTATTTAGGTGGCATGATGTTTCCCTCCAAACATATTTAGATCCCTTATTTCAGTAACACCAGAAATACAACAATGTAAAAATACTACATTGCAAGTAACTGTACAGCAGTACTGTCGGTGTTTACTGTCGTAGTTGGTCAAGGTGGAGCTAATTTTAACTACTTTATATACTGTAGGGTAGTGTAATCTATAATAATGCATCAATTTTCATGTTTAAGTTGATGTTAAGTACATTTTTATATGTGAAATCTTATTATACAAAGTAACCAGTAACCATTTCAATACATTTCCCTCTGAAATGTGGTGGAGTAGCAGTACAAAGCAGCATATAATGGTAAGTATATAAAAACTGTACTTAAAAACAGCTCTAGAGTAAATGTACTTAGTTACATTACTCCACTGGCTGTTGTGAATGCTTAGATTCTCATCACCTCTGAGGGAGAAACTTAACTTATGTAACAACTATTTGCCAACCTGGTGAAATCACTCTTGGGCGTGCACACACATTCACAACATACTGTAAATATACCCACCCAAACACACACACTCTACTTGTTTCTTTTTATAATCGTGGGTCTTATTTCAGACCATTAACATGTCAAAGATTCTTGGCGGAGTGTTGAAGTGCATTAGGATAATAGGATAATGTGACACAAGCTCAGGCGAAAGCTGTGCCATCTACTGTAGCTTGCACAAGAACCTGTTCCACCACAAACAAAGGGGCGACTGCACTATTGTTCAAATACAGCAAATCTCTTCCTGCCCTTCTTTTCTTCTCCTCTTCCATCTCTGTTCTTTGTATCTGTTATCCCTCCTCTCTCTCTATCTGTCTTTTAATTATCCCTCGGCCCTCTGGGAAACGGCGTCCACTTCAGTTCAGCCACAACTCTGAGCAACACCCTCAATCAGCTTTTTGCTGCAGTCGTATCATAAGTCATTCAGTGTTTTGGTCTTGACCCACCTCTGCTGAGCCTTTCCACCTGACTCAGATCTCCTTTTTGTGTATCAGAAGCAGAGTGAGGCTCTTGGGGCGGGGGGGTTGTTTTGAGGAATCTGAGATGCTGGTCACGGTGTGGCCACATGGCACCGTCTCCCCTCGTCCAATCCGAGCTGCACTCAGTTTTCTCTGCCTCTATATGTGTGCGTGCATGCATGAGTGTGTGTGTTAATACAGCGTGTGTCTGCTTCATTAGTTTTGTATAAGCCCCCGCGCCCTGCTCTGAATGAGGAGGGAGGACGACACACGTCAGCCCCAGACAGAGACAGATGCTGCTGACACGTCCGAGTGTCTCTCTATTGTATTATTCATCCTCAGTGTCACATCTCATCTGAAGTGGTCAGCCGGACACGGTGCAACAGAAGGGGTCGCCTCAAACACACACACACACACACACACACACACACTCAGGATGCATTTGGCGTATTTTCATAATTCTGTTTGGTGTGTCTTTCTGTAAGTGTGTGTATGTGCCAGAGGGCGGGTTTACATCTGCCACACTCCAGCTCGGAGGACTTCTCATCAAGCTGTGGATGATGCTTTTGAAGTTTTTTTTTTCTCTCTGAGCGGAAAGGGGCTTTTGATTGCAGAAGCAAGGGGTTTTTGTAGCAGTGTGTGTGTGTGTGTGTGTGTGTGTGTGTGTGTGTCTGTGTGCATAAATGTGTCACCTCAGGCTACATATCAAACCCCTCCGTGCTACCCCAACCTTCAGCAACCCCCTCCTTGAGCCTCACTCAAACCCAAGTGGGAATTCAGCTCTAAATGTTTTATTAATGAGAGTCAGAGGAAGTGTCAATTATATAAAAAAAACCTCAGTTCCTGCAAAAAAAAATCAAACAAAGGGCTTTGTTGTGTCTTTGTGACAAAGAGGAAGAGAAATGTATCTTTTAGACCACATGAATCCAAGTATGCCAGGCTCACCTGGAATGTCCTGCTCTGCCCACAGCCGTTGCTCATCGGCCACGGTCAGTGGACGAAGCCTTTGTGTCCTTTTCCTGTGAATGAAACCGTCCTCGTGTTGACTTTGTGACGTGATGGGAGATCACAATAGCTATTGTACCAGGGTGCATATTTCAGATGGTCCTCCCACCTCTTTTTGTAAGGAGGACAAAAACATGGGAGGGGAGAGGCATCTTAAAAATGCCATTTGTTGGAGAGGAATGCAACTACACATTCATGAAATCGTGGGCAGTGACTGACACTGTATATCATTATATATGACATACATGAGTGTTAATGCATCCATGTGTAAATATCATTCTAATATTGTAGATGGTTAAGGTGGAGGTAGTTTTAATTACTATATATATATAATTAGGTAGTTTAGTCCAGTGGGTCTCATCCTAGGGGTCGGGCCCCTGCAAAGGGTCACAGGACAAATGTGGGGGAGTTGTGGGAGTGAGATGATTAATGGGGTAGGAACGAAGAAAAGAAAAAAAAAGTTCCACATACATTTGTATTTTGGACTTTTCTCCAATCTTTGCTTCTTTGCATCTTTTTTATGAAATATTGATTTTATCTTTTTGCACTGTGAGCAGTTATTTAAATAAAACCATCTGAGAAGTTTAGAGGGGATTACACTCTTTAGCGGAACAACTCATAGACCTGTGAAATGTGACAAGGGGCCCATATAGACACAGTACCCTGAAATGTATTGAAGTAGAGGTAGAAAGTAGCACGAGATTTAAATACTCACATAAAGTACAAGTATCTCAAAGTTGCACTTAAGTACAGTACTTCAGTTACTTTCTACCACTGCTTGTGGACTGGTTCCATCAACAAGAAGGGAAAACAAGCTTCCTTGTTGTCATTATGAGCAACTTGGAATTTGACTCTGCAGGCAAATAGCAGTAAAATAATTAGATGTGTGTTTGCATGTTTGAGCTTGAGTGTAAGTGCAAGGCAGCAAACACACAGAACTGAGCTCATCAAAGGCCTGAACGCTAAACAATCGACTCTCTGACTGTCAGATCCATTGTGTGCCTGCCAGAGCCAAAAAGTTCTTCTCCTCCTCTCCTCCCCTCTCTTCCTCTCCTCATCTCCTCCTCTCCTTTCTCCCCCCTGCAATTTACCGGGTAATTATTCCATTGTGTAAACAGCTATTACTGTGGCCGAATCCTGGCAAGTCTGAAAGCACTCTCCTGTCACTACGCTCACATTTCTCTCTCTCTCTCTTTGTCAAAGCCACAGGTCTTCACTGCACAGACACTCAAAAATAGAAGCCGTGAAATTAATCTGGTGGAGAGATAGATAGATAGAGAGAGAGAGAGAGAGCGAGAGAGAGAGAGAGAGAGGGAAAGTCTAATGTTGTTGGAACAAGTCTGCAAAAACAGGCTGCCTCTGTAATCCACATTGATTGCAATTTCACACCTCTGTGTCAAGTTAGAATGGCAACACACTATTTCTATAATAAGGCCACTTGTAGTAATGGATCTTAGGTTTAAGAGGGATTTTTCATACCTCAGAGATAATTGAACTCACCTATTCATTATCTGTCCGCCCATATTTGAAGTTATTATGGTACAAAGGTTTTGGCAGACATGCAAAAGCAAGATTGATACCTTGTCCTTACTTTCAGGTCATGGTATCAAACCGTACCATCGATAGTGACCAATAAATAAATAAATAAATCCCAGCTGCAGCTGACGATGCTTTGCAGGGACAGACACTGTCAGCTGGACTGAAAATGTAGAGCTTTTTGGTTTGAGAGATTTTTTCTGCTTCATGAGCTAAATAAACTATTTAAAAACCTGTTATATTATCTGAAAAATGCACAAAGCTGAGAACAGGACTGTTTTTCTAAGTTCATGAAAAGTTTTCATTCAAGTGTTTATTGTTAATATACCTGCAGTTTATAGTGTAAAGATATTTTTAAAGTGTCATTATATTACAAATTACCATGCTGATATAAAAAATGATGCTTCATAAGATATTTTTTTTAAATGAAACCCTTAATTTTTAGAAGCTGTAGCTGAAAACCTCGTGAGATTTAAATTATGAGGTTGTATCAGACAGTTTTCAACATGTTTATGATCTTTGCAAGCTGTTCCTCCTATACTGTATCTCAGTATCTCACAGTGGCACTCCACCATGATAGAAAATGAAACTTCAGACCCACAACACACCTTATATGGTTCAGTCTGCAGAACATGTGAGATTGTGCAGATTTAGTTCAGGGGCTTTAGGTCTCTCTTGGCGCTTGACACACACACCTCCTGCTCAGACAGCAGAGACGAGACAACCCCTGCATTCGCTCCAGTGGTTAGGCCGTCTGACTGGCTGTCTGTCTGTCTGTCTGTCTGTCTGTCTCACACATTGTTTACTCCTCATTTGCTTACCCAGTCAGCTCTGAAACCTCAGAGCTGCTGCCAGCAGAGATGCCCACCACCAGAGAGACCAGAGAGAGAGAGAGAGAGAGAGAGGGTGGGGGTGGTGGTGGTGGGGGTATAGACACAGAGAAGGGGGACAACATTATTCAGCTATTATTTATTCTTGAGGGTTGGACACGCTCGTGGTGTCTTTCTTAGTATTCACGCCAATAAAGTAGAAAGTAAAGTACAATGGAACAAGCTGAATTTGAAAGAGAGACAGAGAGAGAAAGAGAGTATGGGAGAGATTGATGTTTACTGACAGAAATTTGCAACGAGGGAGGTTTATGTAAGAGTGACAGTGAAGGAGTGAACAGTCTCCTCAGACTGTCTACAGTTTTTAGGATGTGGCTCTGACTGTATTTTCAAACACGCATGCAGACATGGGTGTGTACTGTAGCTACAGTGGAGTCAAATAGTATAGAAGGATTGTGTAGACTGTATTTTTCTTCATATAGTGTTTTAAATTCAGAAATTCAGAAGGCAGTTTTTTTGCAGATGTGTCAGATCAGATCTGTTTCTGCCAGAAGGTACATATTGATCTGGCCTTTGGCTGTGGGGTTTCCCAAGCCGGCGTGCAGGGGCATCCTCCAGGCCCCCTGGGGAAGGTGAGAGGAGGTCGATTCTGGCCTCATCGAGGCGTCTTTGTCCCCCATCCAGAGCAGGCGGAGGCCCCAACTGGGGGTCTCAGGCCAGCAGACACACGCCAATATTTGGGTGGAGAGGCAGAGTGCAACGTCCCCGTCCGTTCCACCTCACTGCCTCCTTTCTTATGGGTTAATAAGAAGCCGTAACTGCTCTTCCCCCACCTCACACACACACACACACAGCCACAGACACACATGCACATTAAGCATAAATTCATTTGCACACAAAAACCACACACCCCACATATCTATCACTCCAGATTGTTATGGCAGTTTGTCCTCTTTCTCCTCCTCCCTCCCTCCCCCTTTTTTTGTTTTGGCGACCTCTGAGGTTCTTTTGTCTCCAGCCGACTTTCAAATGTCTATTTATTCGCCGTGGTTTAATTGTGTTGCCGGCAAAGATCTGTTTGAAATTGCCCGGTTTGCACATTTTGCATTACAATAGGAGCCATTGACCGGCCTGCTCATCCTGCTGTCCAGTGCCAGGTCCCCTTTTCAGAGAGCCGTGTTTCATCTTTTTATGCACGTCTGCATTGTGTTTAAAAATCCATAAATTAACCTTTGATGAATCCCTGTGCCCATACTGGCACAAACATGTCCACATGCTTGACTGGACATTGCCTGTTACAAGCATGATGTCATGGCGGCGGAGGGGGATTTTTTGGAGCCGCCTCTTGTTTACATCCAATTAACAGCACCCTTTGAAGTTCTTTCAGTTGGCTTTGGAAAGATTTAACAATGCCGTTGCATTATGTCACTCAAGTGTTTGTTTTAGGGCATCCCTTAAAGATTTTATGTAATTTATTACACAAATCATGTAACTTATAGGCAGTTAGTGTAAATGGAGCGTAGAGCCCTTTTAGTGGAATATTTTCTGTTTATCAAATTTGTAGACATTTAGAGCATTACACTCTATCTTTAAATATTTAGGACATGATGTTACAGCGATCAACATATCTGAGGAAATGTTAATTTGATATTCAAATCACTCAGAGCACAACTTGCAAACAACTTGCAAAACATTCAGTAGGCTGTTTGCCTTGTGTGTCTCTCCAGCATTTCATTTCACCCGCTCCCTCCCGCTCACTGTCTGACACACACACGTACTGCACACACACACACACACACACACACACACACACACACACACACACTGTTATATGTGTTCGTCCATCCATCTTCCTCAAACATCCTCAAGGTAACTTGTCTCATCTCCACCCAGGCGGCGCGGCAAGTGGAAATGGAGGTGAGTGGTGAGAAAGGAGAAACTGAGGGAGGATGAAAAAGTGGTCTAAAGAAGAGAGTTAGTGTGTGATTCTGAAAATATTAAACTTTATTTTTAATTGTGCCATAAAGGCAAAGTGTACCAGAGCCTTCAGTCATTCTGTCATCATTGTTCAAACCACGTTTTGCCCACACAGACTCAAAACAGCCATGTAACATGTTCTCAGACACAGCAGGTTTACGTGTCGACAGAATCAAGTTTTTAACCATATTAACAGTATTACACCACCATTGATAGGAATGCTCAGGAGTCCTTGTGGACAATTTAAAGAAAGAACAAAAACGGTTTTGACAAACTATCTTAACTCAAAGGTCCATTTACAGGCTTTTTCCTGAGCTTTCAAAGAATTCAGCAAGTGTTGGATATCTCACCCACTAATAGGGAACACGAGTTTAGACCGTCATGAGACAGGTTAGTTTGACCCTACCGATGATCTGTTGTTGCCATGGTAATCCTGAGCAATTTACATCAGAGAGAGAACCGGAAAAAGTTAGTAAGTGGACCTTGAGTTAAGATTTTTATTTGTGTGTTTATCAATTTACTGTTTCCAAGGTCAGAATTCAAAGAACAGTGTGTATTTCATTAAACCATGACTGAAAATTTCAGCCTCAAATAAAAAACACCTTTACTCAAACTTTCCACCCAAATAGATTTATGAAATGTCCATTCATTCAAGAGGTTGAGCTAGCGTGGTTCATGAGAGAAAGTTCATGCATTTTTAAGTGATAATTTGTGATTTATATCCACATTTTCTCTATTGGTTTGCAAATGATTTATTTAGCTACACCCACTTCATCAGAGCTTTAAAGTTTTTCCACTTGGTGTTTAAATCATCTGTTGCCAGGTCCAAGACAGCAGTGTGCTTTGAAATAAACAGAGGAAGAATTGGAAAATTAAAGTACCCCATGAGCCACTGAAATCCAAAGAAACAAAGACACAAACATCTTCAAACGTTGAGCCTGCAGACAGCACATCCAGAGCCGCCTCCCTGAACTTGAGTGTGGGTACATTCCTCTCCGGTTCTCCTCCCTGCCAGTCTGCACAAATGTGCCAACCAGACTTCTTCCCACCCAACGCCCAGTCTGGACTGCACCGTTTTCTCACGTA
Organism: Oplegnathus fasciatus; assembly: GCA_003416845.1. Classification (NCBI taxonomy): domain Eukaryota; kingdom Metazoa; phylum Chordata; class Actinopteri; order Centrarchiformes; family Oplegnathidae; genus Oplegnathus; species Oplegnathus fasciatus. The sequence goes on along the minus strand of NTHP01000050.1, from coordinate 1,858,623 downwards.
AAACCTCGCAGCTGCAGAACGAGAGGTACGGAGGAGCATCACCTGACTAACGCTGAGCAGCATTAGCACATTCTTTAAGGTTTGAGGGTTTTTAATGTGTCTCTTACATGCGAGTGCCAGAGCAGCAGAGGCTTGCACTTCACATACCACATAACCAGAATGTGTGATATCGCTGCGACAAGGGGGGGAGTGGATTATAAAAGAGACAGAGCGTGGACTGTTCATTTCACAGGATCTTAAGTGTACACACAGACAGGAGGAAGGAGACGGGTGTTCCTGGTAAATACCAAAACCACTCCTAACCTGCGTTTGGAAACTATTCCAGGCACGTTAAGAGTACCTGTGTGATTATATGGCTGCCCACGCTGTTTTAATGACACAGCTGCCGAATTCCAGTCATTCCCTGGAAAACAGAGGACAAACGGCGGAGTATGTTTTCAACAAGATATTTATTGACCAGTTATGAGTTATGAAGTAACAGACGGTGCATCAGTAATAGCTTAATATATCAGTGTATTTGATATATACTTTGATATATTGGGAAAACTGCAGACTTGAACACAGAGCAAATGAAGAGAAACAACTTGATAATTTGCTACAAAAAGGCTTCGATTATTCACACTACCCGAGCTGGGTTAAGACAAAGATACAAAATTAAGACCATAAAGAGATTTCTTTGTACAAATTGTGCAAATCAAAAGGCTTCTACAAATTAATTACAAAGCAAATATACAAACTAAACACACAAAAGACTTCCATTAAAGATCCTGAAATATTAAATTACAAAGAAATATTATAGCTACAATTATTCCTCAACTACTTTGGACACATTTAGCTTTTGTTATTTAAATCCAGAATGACACTAAGGTTAGCTATTCAGGTTTTGGCAATATTTACGTTTTAATTATGACCACTGCTATTAAGCGTAATCATATGTTTTCACTTGGTAAAACAATGTAAGAATGTATTCTAAAATGACAGAGTTCTGTAAAAATGTTTATCACAAAATAATACATTCACAAAAAAAAAACATTTTCAGAACAAAGAAGACCGAAAACAAACACGTTACCCTTCCTTGAACAAATACAGGCAAAACTATACATAACCCTGAGACACAAAACACAGGAAAAAAATGACTAAATCATAACATCTTGAAACAGAAACGTATCTTCTTCAGCTGTGATGGGCCACATTCTCTCTCGCGTGTATTTTAAGTGGAGGAGGAAGATACAAATTTAGCTCACCAAAATTGAGGGAAGCCCAAGTCCAAAGTCTAAAAATACAGACAGGAAGATTGTTTCTGTGCACAAAATCATACACTTCCCCAAATGTCTTCTCTCCTTCCCTGTACGCCTGGCATAGCAAAGGTCTAATTCAGTCCATCAGCAGTCCAAATAAATTACACCTGAGTAAACGCCCAGTGTCAGGAGGGGAGAAGAGAAACCACAACAGAAGGACAGCTGACTTTCCTTTTTAGTTCACTGTAAAACAACATGTCAGTGAGAGACGCTAATAAGTCCTTACAGAGTCTGTTAAACTGGTAATCTACTGGCAAGATGTTTGATGATGGAGTGAGTCAGTCAAGCAGTGCAGGGCCGATACAGTCACAGTAGCAGATTCGCCCCAGGAGGTGGAAAGAGAAAAGTTTGAAGAGCACACACGTGTTATCTTGTTTCCTGGCTGTAATTCGTATGTTATATAGAGACGACTGTGAAGTCCCCGCAGTGTACATGGCAACGAGTCCAGCTCAGGCTAGCGGCTACATGGGAAAGTTACACAAGAAGTATGGGTAAACAGATCAGGTGGAAAGGGGCCACAGACTTCCAGTCGCTGGGCTGTTTCCAGGACTCAGGCCTTCGCTTCTCAGCAGCTGAAGATAATGTGAATCAGGCTGGATGGAGCCACAGCAGGAACACACAAACTCTTCCCTTTTCTTCTCCTCCTCCTCCTCTGTGCAGCCAGCGAAGGGGGACACATGCCTGCATACCAGACACCACGGCCGATCTAGGGAAAGAGACAGAGGGAGATTAATGTTTAGGTCCTGCGAACTCTGCTGTACGAGGAGCTACCACATGACCAGAGCGGCGGCCTGGACATTCTCAGGGAGCGGAGAGGAATGCAGAGACTTCGGTCCTCCGGGCTACACATCAGCTTATCACCATGCCATTTTATCAGGCTTACCCACATAGCGTTAATAATGCCTCAGGACGGGGCATTATTTAACCAAAGTTCTCCTGGCATGTGGGATTAAGCTGCTCAAGCCATTTATGTCGCTGGGTATTAAATATCTGAGGATGGTAGCGGAGAGGACCCCACTCTGTAAAAATAATAAATCAGATAAAACACATATTCCAAAACCATCTGCTCATCTGCTTTATCTGGATAGAATTCATACTGTAAGAGGCTTTCTTATGGTTCAATTTTCAAATTCCTGAGTGTGTTGAGCACCATTTTTACTACAAACACTGTGAATTCTTTGGAATCTCTCATCTTCGCATTTCTCTGCGACCTCAGATACTCCAGTATCTAATTTTCCTCCCCTGCTGTTATGGAGGAATGTTCCACTGGATATTTGGGAGGTTGTAGAGAAACCCGGACATGATGTTTGCCTGATTTGCATATTTTTGATGATAACTTGGGTCTGTCAAAACAGATGACAGGTGTGTGTGTGTGTGTGTGTGTGTGTGCTCTCTGTTCTAGGAGAGAGAGAGAGAGTTGACAGTTACAGGCAGGCTCTGCTGGGGGCTTGTTTGGATAACCTAATGAGTTCTCATTTCCATGGCTGACAAAGCCGGCTGATACTACAGAAGCCTCCACTGATCCATATGCATCTGTTACTGTTGTGAATACACCGCCTGAGGCATAACAGTAGAGCGCTGTACTACTGGAAACACAACAGAGAGGTAAAAAGAGGTTACAAACAAGCTTCAGAGTAAGAAGCAGCTTGTACATTTAAACCTCCCGGAAGAATTACTCTGTCAGGTTGATGCTGTGCAAACTGCAGTACTTGCAGTAATAAACCTGAATGCTAAAATAGACGCAAAAAACTTTGCTCATTTCCCTGTCAGGCACAACCCAACTATAAAGCGGGGTATCATTTAAGTGTTTTGATCCTAGTGCCAATACGATACCCAAGTTTCGCTACCAATACCAAAACACTACTTTTTTTTCTCCAATACCTAACCTTACTTACTGCCGAGAGTTAGATATGAAGATTGATACCATTCTCATATTTCCCGAATAAATATGAAGTGACAGCTAGCAGCCAGTTAGCTTAGCTTTGCACAAAAACTGGAAATAGGGGGAAACAGCTAGCCTCGCTCTGTCTAAAGGCGACAAAATCCACCTACCAGCACCACTAAAACTCAAAAATCTTAAGTGTAAAAACGACAAGTTGTGGTTTTTATGACCATTTCTTGGCTCGGAACAGTGACTTCCTGGAGTGTTACTGTTGCCAGGCAACCAGTGGAGACTCCACGAAATCTTTGCAAGAAAGCAAAGGGTTAGGGTTAGGGTTCAGGGTAACTGAAATTAGCAAGATTGTTTTTTAAATCAGGACCTAATTGATCACAGAATAAACATGATTATAAATCTGACTAGACAACTTAATAATAACAGTACATTTGCTGCGAGACAAACTCAGCCCACCCCTTTCTGGTCAAAGCAGCAGTGGCAGCATTTACTGTATCACATGCAACTGCAGGCCTGATGGAAGTTTCCATTGCTGCTCTCTCTCTCTGTGTACAGTACATGTGCACGGGTCACTGCCTGCACGTCTTCAGTTCTGCTGCTGCTGCTGCTGGTCTAATCTCTTTCAAGTGCAGATGATGAAGAGCATGCCTCCGAATCTTAAATACTCTGCCGCTCTGCTCCGCTCCGCTCCGACTACGACAATGTCACTGTTTCATAAGAGTTGCAGCTTTAAATTTAGTCATCTATCTCGACCTGCTGCAAAGAGAGTGAGCTTTCACATGCTGCATTCAGGGTTGTCAAGACACCAGCAGGATCGCAACCATGATGAGAAGTCGCACAGTGTATTAGTGGTTAGATTGTGTTGTCATAATGTATTCCATAGAGGTGCACTCTGACCCACAGAGGTTATGTGTCTGTCATCATCAGCACATCCATCAAAAAACATCATCCCCGTCTCCTGTTATCAAACTTCAGCTCCCTCAGCCACAACAGAAGTCCCGCTGCCATTAGTTTATTATTACCTGTCATGCCAAGGTCGGCTATACACAACACTGAGCGGTAGCGGCCGCACTTTTCAAACACACAACTGTTTATATGGACAAACTCATCGTGACTTGCATTCAAATTTTGTTTTTTCACGCTCCCACTGCACCAAAATAACCAAATTGACCTTCACAGATCTGACTTCCATCTGCCAACGGGGAGTAAGATGTCTCGAGTGTGGGATGCCAACAGGTGGCGGGGTTAATAACTGTCACCCAGAAAGTACCCAGATGCTGTGTGTGCCTCTTTGGTCTGCCCCACTGCAGCAACCACAGAGGCTGCGGTGAGGGACGGAGGGAGTCCATGTGTCCTTCGGCTGAGCAAACAGATGGGCTGAACTATATGAAGTGACTGGATCTGGCACTCTGAGGGGTTTAAACTGACTCAGTCTGTCTGCTCCCATCACTTATATTTCTCCTCCACATGGGAATAATGCCAGATTGAGTTTGACAAAAATAAAATAATTACCAAAAAACTCAAAAATTACACACCGTCCAGTTGAAGGAGCACACACACCGCGAGACAAGGTCTCATTTATCAAATGAACGACACCTGCATCATGACATCTCCATTTTCCTTAGCTTTATTACACCTTGGACTCCATCTGCGTCTTCCAGAGGCCCAATTACCCACGATGCAACACACCAAAGCCTCTTTCTTTATGTGTCCCTTGTGTCCAACAAGGCCTGTGCCATGTTTACTAATGACCACCAAGAATGTACTGTATTGACTGACGTATGAATCACAGTCACTTCATTTACATGAGTTTGTATCGTTTTCAGGGACAGATAAAGGACTCCGGGCTGAGCTCAGAGACACAAGTATCTCAGCACAGCTGCAAAGTATATTCAGGCACGTCTTGATGAGTCCTCGCAGAAACTCCAGTTGACGACTAGAACAAAGAACGTCTCTGTGACTGAATACGCGCCACTTCAGTACTACTTCAGAGGCGCAAATATTACGTAATTCAGATTAATTACCAGGCAGACACCCTCAGCCCCATCCCAGTTGGCTTTCTGAGGAGGCCCCTGTAACTGTATGACAGCTCGTCTCTTTTTAAGGGTGTAATCAAATTAGTCTGGGTGATTATTCAGCCATTTTAAGCATCTTTTTCCCTTTCCCTTTTTGTTACTCGCAGCGTGGAGAAAAGACCAATAAAAACTCCATTAGGTTTATGCAAATTTAAGCAGCCGTGCCGAGGGCTGTAATGTGGCAGATTGATCACTCAAGAGACTGAAGACGAAGTGTGTGTGCACGTGCTAACTCTAACTGTGTATGTGTGTGTCTGGGGGGGGGAGATCGTTGTTGTACACAGATGCCACAATAAAAGCCTCATTCAGCTTGTGTTCCTGGTGGCCCTCACAGCGAGGCATTAATAAAACATTAGTATTGAGTGACTGGGGCCTCTGCACTCCTCCCTCCCTGATCTCACCGTGACCTTTCCATTTTACAGCAGCTGTCTGGGGATGCAGAGAGCCCGCTGAGGACTCCCTCCGCGGCCCCTGACCTCTCCAGGTGTACCCTATCACACAGAGCCGTGCCCACCTCACGAGGGGTTTCGGTTGAAGCCGTTAAAAAGAGAATGCTGCTTGTGTCTGTGATTTTTTTTTGGAGCGGAGAGGGGTGATGAGGAGGGAGGGGATGGAGAAGGAGAATGGAGGAGGAGGAGAGGGGGCTGAGAAAACAAGGGCTCAAGCGTAGATAACAGTCATCTCCGGGGCCGTTATAGTTCAGCGGTCTAAAGGGGAGAGAGACTGTCCTGAACTTTGCACAGAGATCTCTGGTTACATCCTGTCTGCCTGTAGTCTGGCACCAACAACTGACCAGATTACACCATGATGCTATTCTGCTTACGATCTCCAAAACACACACTGAATATACAATTTAAAGCTTAACTGGCAACTGTAAAGACTGTACAGGCAATAGTCAAAATATTACAATTAAATCTGTGTTTAAGTCTGCACGTTTTTAGCCAAAACAGTCATTTGCTTCTCCCGCCTGGACCATAACAAATACGAACCATAACGCTTTAACATTTACAAATACTTTTCCATCAACAGTGGGTTCTGGCTTGGCCCTGGAGTCTGTGGTTAGTCACATATGGTTGAAATGCGCAGGGCTACAAACATCAGTAATGTGGTGACAAAAAGAGCAGAGAGACTGGTAATCCCATACAGGCCACGCAAACTGCCAGGGCGACCGAAGGGCCTCGACCACAAGGCAACATTAACAAATCTTCACTAATGGGGGAATGCAGGCCACACCTTCATTCCTCCCGAATTAGCGTAAGGATGACTGGCTTTTTAAAGGACAGGCAATTCCAGCAATGTGACTGCCTGTGTGCGTGTGTGAGTAGTACGAGTGGAAAGTGAGTGGTTTCACAACTGCGTAAAAACTCACAATACTACTAGTGAATACTTGAACAGCTGACTGGTGGTTTTCGGCCCCATCGTGAACATGAAAGGACCACGCACACAGACAATTATTTTTCTCTCTGACCCCAGCTGAAAGTTGACAACCTCAGGAGCAAAGTATTTTTAGGCAGGCGTTAGTCTCGGCTGCCAAATGGCACAAAATATAGCTTTGCTTCTCCTGGTCTTACTCGCTCTCCACTTCATCTCCCCCTCTCCGTATGTGTGTGTTTAAGAATGTGTCCTGCTCTGTGTCACTTTGTTGCTCCCTGCATTTTTGACACTTCACTTCTCCTCTCAAGCCCCCCTTGTCTCGGGTGAGAGGGAGTCGACCAGCGTTCAGGGGTAGGACGCCTGCCTAACAAGCTGGAAATCTGAGCTTTTTCCATGTCTGCTGTAATTAAACATAAAGGCAGTCAGCAGCGGGATGGTAGCTACCGTAACTGGAAGAGTTCATAAGGATGCGGCGCCTTGATCTTTCATAGCCAGCCTGTCTGTCTCCAGACCCAGAAAACCTAGGCTACCACGGTCCGTACTGGCAGCCTTGTAACGCTAAGCCCCCAGCTCCATTATATCCAGCTGTTTACTGTAGACACAAGTCACACATAAGCCCTCTGCTGCTCACTTGCTTCCGCTCAGCTTTACTTTCAAACTTCTTGGCAGCATTAAAGGAGCTCGTTTGGAGACATTTTCGCTTGTTCCTGACAGAAACAGACAGTTGTTTTGCAGTATAGAGGAGTGTGATTTATCCAAACTTCAGCCACAGAAACTGAGCAATCTGCCACTAAATATAGTCCGAGACACGCCATTTACTTCAGTATTCTTATTTACAGTCGTGACACTGATGGAATTTCTTTGTTAGACTTTACTCATGTATACTAATATGAAATATCTGGCTGGTATAGTTCACATTTATAAGTTGTATTCACTTTGATCTCTTGTCAACTTTGTTGAAAACAGAGATTTGTTTAAAGCAACAGCTTGACATTTCGCAAATTTGCTCTCTCACTGAGAGTTAGATGAGAAGACGATAGCAAATATGAAGCTGCAGCTTGAAGATGGTTAGTGTAGCTTAGCATGAAGACTGGAAACTAGACTAGACTGGTGGTTTTTGCTTCCTTCGGACAGAGCCAGGCTAGCTGTTCCCCCCTGTTTCCAGTCTTTGTGCTAAGCTAAGCTAACCGGCCGTAGAGCGTTGTCTCAAACAGACAGACACGAGGGTGGTGTCAATCTTCTCATCTAACTCTCGGCAAGAAAGTGAACAAGTGTAAACGTTGCATAGGTGAACTATTGCTTTAAGTGTGGCCATTTGTTTTCCTTGATGACAAACTGGAGCTTTAAAGCCAACGGCCCGCATTAAACCATTGAACCTATAGCACAAAATAATACATGAGGACAGACTCGGTGAATGTAGCCGTACTCGTTTTACTTTAAAATTTCATTACTCCAACAAAGACGAAACCACAAAAACCAACAATAAAGAGATGCAGCAGAGTCTGGGCTTTTTAAAATGCAAATCCAATCACTACTGCAGCAATGAACCGTTTCCCATCGATTGCATCAGTGCTAAAATAAGATCACAGGACAGGCCTCACGTCATGAAACTTAAAACTAGCTCCACCACCACCAGCGGGCACATGTAAAAACAACCTGCAAACATTCAAAATATCAGTCTTTCCTCTTCTTGTTTCATCTACTGGCCCCTCCATCCCTCCTTCTGAAAACACCTCAGGAAACAGTTATCATCTCTTATCTCACACGAAGCTGCAAAAACTGCCACCTGTCGTTCCTTCAGGCAGATTAGGCCGAGCGATTCTTCACAGATATGGTATGTTACATTTCAATCAATCATATTTCCAATCCCCCCCGAGATGGATCCTTCCCTTTTTGTCCCCTACCTCCCCTCCTGAAGTCCTTATAAGATTACAGCCTTTTTTACTTTGAGCAGACAGTGTTGTGGCATCTGTCAGCATATACGGTACTGAAATAGATTTTTATTGTCCTTTTATCCTGTACTTCCTCCGCACTTCGAGAAAGGAGCTATATGGGCAATGTATCATCTTTATTAAGATGGGTTTGTATCGATAAGTGTACAGTGGACTTTGGGGGGAAATTAGGTTTTTCAATCATGTAAAAGGCTGAGTTCTCCAGTGGTTTATCTCAACTACAGAAGCTAATAAAAGCTGTGTTTCGGCTCTTATCTAAAGCTCACCTAAAGTGCCTTGGCCTCCTCTGGCTCCAAGCCCTCCGTATGTTAAACACCATGTGTCACATCACCTTTTATAACTTACAACTGTTTTGAGGTGCTGACTCATAATAGGCAGTGAGTTAGCACCCAGAGCTGTCCCCGCAGAGCACCTTGCCCGCTGGCCTTCCCGGGGCTACAAGCACAGACCTGATCCCTGCCTCTCCACCTCGCTCCTGTCAGTGACAGAGGTCTTGTGTTGCAGCTCTCGCTCTGTAATTACCAGCACCGCTGACATTCCTCCTGCTCTCTGCACCAGGACTTTGCCATGTTTATCCAACACCCGGCCGTCACAGCAGCTAGATAATGTGTAACTGTAACCACTAGCAACCCTGAAAACAGTGAGGGGCTTTTAAACTGGCCTCATCCGGTTCAAACTGACATTCACCTGTTAGGTAACAAAGTTGTTTGAATTATCTGAAGATTTTTTTGCTTCCATGAAGTGAGTTCTATCTGACAATACAAGCGCCACTATGAATAGCACATATAATTGACATCTTGTTTGTTTGTGTCAGTTTAAGGGAACTACAATTACTCACCGAAAAAAGAGTCAGTGCGTCACTCTCTCTACGCTGAGAGGTACTTCCATGTACTGACGAAGGCAGTGGGAATGAGCGAGTAGGGCACACTGGTCACACTGTCCCAAGAGTCTGACGATGGGTCGTAACAGTCTAGTGTCTTACACCTCTGAGCCCCAAAGTACCCCCCGACCACATATAGTCTGTTTCCTGACGCCACCGCATGGCAGCTGATCCGTTTGGCTGTCACGTCACCAAACTTAGACCACTGGTACGTCTCGCTGTTGAACCGGTACGCAGAGCTGGCTGAGAACTCGGTGTCACCTCCGATCACCACGACATGGTTGCCGACCACAGCCGCTGCCGTGTAGCGCCACAGCTGCGGACAGGCGGCCGGCACGGACCACCGGTTCTGGCAAGGGTCAAAGCACTGCACCTTGGGGTATTTGTCCCTATTTACACTGGTGCCCCCAAAGGCAAAGAGTTTGTTTTTGGCACCGACGACAGCAGCGTTGCTCACGCCCTCTCTGAGCGGAGCCACCAGGGTCCATTTATTGGTCTGAGGGTCGTACTGTTCCACCTGTTTGAGAGACACAGATGGAGATGCAGGGAAGGATCCTGCGAGTGAAGTGTGTCCTCCCACAACAAAGAGCATGTGGTCGAGCTCCGCAGACCCATGCCCGAATCTGGCTACCAACATAGGTGCAGCTTTGGACCACTCGTCGTGTAACGTGTCGTAGACCCAGACGTCTTTGGAGGCCCCGTTTTCAGAGCCACGCCCTCCAGTAACATAAACCTGACACACGTGGAGAGAAATCACACTTTGAGTACATCTACATAACACAACATAACATGACATAACAAAAAAATGCACATATTCAAGTATAGATCACACACATACCTTGCAACCAATAGCACAGGCACTGCATTCCTTCCTGGGGCTGGGAATGTCTGTTTTGGGGGTGATCTCCTTTGTCTTGTTGTCGATCACATAGACTTTATCACACATGAAAGTCTGCCCCCCCAGTAGCAGCAGGGCCTGGCTAACCTTCCTCGGCCGGGCACAGAACCCTGTCACAATACCGTCATTCTGCAGGATCCTCATTTTGCACCGCACGGCATCTTCAACAATCTCCCGACCCACCTTATGGCACATCACCAGCTCCTCTGAAGCAACGTTCTTCAGCAGGTAGCTTTCAGGGAGCAGCGCCAGGCGGACACAACGCAGCAGCTCGGGCAGCTCGCTGTGCCTGCGCTCCATGTCGGCCTTCACCCAGTCGATGACAGCCTCGTACACCAGGCTCTCATCCTCCACCTCCAGCTCCTCGCTGAGGATCAGCTCCTGGACTTTGTCTCTGGGCAGGCTGAGGAAGTCCTCCGTCTTGAAGAGAGTAGCAAAGTTTGCCAGGCACATCCTCCATGACAGCTCGTACAGTCTCTGACACTGGTGGGCGTCCGACAGCAGCATCATCCCCAGACAGTTTGACTGGTGGAGGTTCTTTTCTAGAAACTCTGCCGCTGCGTCCCTGATGTCGTGAAACTGAAGCATGTCGCCGGCCTCCAGGAGCGACTCTGCATTCTCCTCGTTGATGATGATCCGGGCCGAGTAGGCGTAGTCGAGCAAGAGCTCCAGCACCTCTGGATGGAGGGAATCGTGGAAGTTGACGTCGGCGTCACGGCTCTCCCTGAGCCCGCCGCTGAACATGGCCTCAAAATATCGGCTGCAGGATGCCAGGACGGCCCGGTGGCAGGGGAAGGATCTGTTTCCGGCCTTCAGGACGACATCTGTGAAGACTTTTCGTTTGCGCAGCAGGTTGAGCTGAGTCAACAGGCTGTCGGCGTGGGACGTCTTGTGGAAGAGTTGGATATTCATGGAGCCGGAACTAGAGCGAGACTTTCTGTTTTCGTGGTTACTGACAGACATCTTGACTTGGACCTGGAGAAGGAAACAGGAGGATAAAAAATATATAAGCACACAAGAGCCAAGATTTTATGACAGTCAGGCGCCATCTTTTTTGATTTGACCGCTACCATAAACACTCCTCCCATTTTATGATTAAACAACACTCACCATGCCAACAGCTGATGAACAGGCTGTTCAGAAGTAAAAATACTCTTATCAGTTTGCTGAGTTACAACGGAAATGAACTTCAGACTTAAGAGATGAAAGGAGATGAGATAAGGAGCACTCCCACACTGTGTGTACACTGTGTGACACAGAGATTTACACTTGAAAACATACATCAGAGTCACGACACACAAACGAGCAAACATTGACTGGCTTTTCACACAAACCTTCCTCCTGTAATTAATGACAGGCGAAGAAGAAACAGCACCTGGGTGTGTTGTCCCGTATCACATCTTTCCACCCCTATCAACATTTCAGGCGTGTGAGTCACCTCCAACCACAGCCAGAGAGCCAAGAAGCTCCTGCCAGCTTGCTCTGCTCCTCTGCAGGCTCACATACAAGACGGTGCCAAAGGCAAACCTTTCAAGCCCACATAAGATGCGACACCTCAGACCAGCTCCTTGAAGAGAAAATTATGTAACTGCAGTGCAACAGATGAAACCCTCAAATCTCTCTTTTGATCATCTATAGAGGATTCACACAGCAGCCATTGAAGTGGGAGAATATTCTGTTTGTGCTGAATTTAAAACAAGATGCATGCTGAAGAGAAGTTTGATTGAATTTCTAATGATGTAATAACATGCTGTGATTAAACATTTTCACCTTATAATGAAAGATCTGTAATAATCACAGCATGACACAGTGGTTTAACAAAGACTGTCCACAACTTGAAAAAGACCAAATAAATATCTTCCGCTTAAAAGCCCCCATTGTTTCACAGCAGATAAATTTAAGTCGGCTATTCAAGCCCACTGAAAGGGGGACGATGGACTTCCGTGGAGGGTCTCAGCGTGAAATCCAATTCGTTTTGTGCAGTAAATGTGAAACTACGGTCAGCACTTCAGCATGCGCTCAACTTTCCTCCCAAGTTAGCAGCAGCCTGCAAACATCCAGCCCGCTACACAGGCACACAAACACCAGAGGATCCGGTGTTACAGCCTGGAACTAAAGTGCTCACATTTCGGAAGTTGGAGAAACGTCAAACAAGCACGTATCTCGGTGATCGATACTATAGGAGGCTTAAGGCGTCTAATGCTTACCTTGATGGGCGCAAAGCTGATCCGGATCCCTTTATCTCGGTTACAACTTGTCCCCGTTGTTTTGTTTGAAGTTGTGGCACAATTTAGACAAATCCGCCTTCCGAGTTAAAAACTATATCGTGTCCAAAACTGCAAGGAGACGGTTGAGCCATTTGTCCGAGCCGCGGGCTTTGAGTTTTAAACGCGTAAAAACAATTTAAAGACAAAGTGAAGTCGCTCGGGTTGTTCTCGGGAAGCCACGCAGCCTGCAGGAGAGCGACGACAAGGAGCGCAGAGGAGGAGCGGAGGCAGCCGGAGTGTTCACACTGGCTCCTCCTCCTCCTCCTCCTCCTCCTCCTCCTGCTGCTGCTATTGTCCAATAAGCTCAAACACTCACAGCAAAACCTTTTCTTTATTCTCCAGCCAACTCCAGGGCCAATTCACATCATTATTGTAAAATATCAGCGCCGTGACAAAAACACAAAAAGCACCTGTCTGTGTGTGTGTTTCACCTGCCTGCTCACTGAGGAAAATCTCTAGTTTTGTATTAAAGGCAAAGCAGGTTTATTTGCACAAGGCATGAAAATGCATTAAGATAAGATAGAATACAAGAAAGACAAGGTAATATAAAAATATACATATAAAAATAAGAATAAAATATGATACCAGATAAAAAATGGACTAAAAAAAGAATAAAGAAAAATACAGTACAGTGAGAGATGATAATGAAAAGCCCCAAATTTGAATTTAATATAAAGCAGTGGCCTGGATTTAAAACAACTGAGAGTTGGAGCAGACTTCAGGTTTCCTGGAAGTTTGTCCCAAATATGTGGTTTTGTGTAAGTTGAATTTAATTTACTCGGGTCATTACAGTTTGGTAATGCTTTCTGTGAAATGTTATTGCCAAACATGAAGGTCTAAATGTCATCTCCACTCTGGCAGGAATAAAATGTTGTCGGAGAAATACTGAAGCCTTTATTTATTTATTATTTTGTTGCTCTAAAAGTAGAAAAATTAAACATGTTGAGTCTAAAATTACTGGAATCAGCTTATAAAATAGCCACCATGTGCAAGTTTTTGATTATTGAAAACTCAGTGACCCCAGTGTCCTCAGTGCTAGTTACAGCTGTGTATCTCTGAAACTGAGCAGGCAAATTGTAGTATTAAATAGTATTCTAGTGTTCTTATAGCAGGCTTTTACAAGAGAGTATTGATCAGCACCAGGCACAGCACAGTCCTTTGCTCTGCTTGCCAGCTCCACATAACCAAACAGTCTTAATGATCATATGATGGCAGGCTAAACTCCTTCTGAGGACCATGAGATCGTTCCTCCGGCTGAATTCCTGACATTTTCTGAAGGATTTAAGCACTCGTGAGCTGTGAGGACGAGATCGAGGTCAGTCGAGAATCAGCCAAGTCAGCCTGCACATACAAGGAATTTCGTGGGCTGCTTAAAACGTGACACGACACAGAAGCTGGTGTCAGTATTTTGAAGTAAAAGTTTTCTGTGTGTTTATGAGCAATAGATAAAAGTGAGAAGTATCCAAGTACTTTAAAAAAAAATGAAGAAATACAGAATAGAGTCAAGAATTAAGTCTCTTCTCTGTGCATAAGTCTTTGTCGGGATGTGTCCCAACATGTCTGCAGGTGCAATTAATGACAATAATGGCTTGATTCCATTTAGGTGTGCCTGCTATTGTGCATGCTGGTTCTTTGCCCAACTGGAGCACTTAAATGAAACAGAGACATTGTTAATGTTAGTAGTTGCACCTGTGCTTTTCTACTTTTCATGCTTTAAACAAGTCAAAATGTCTGCTGTGAAAAAGGCCCCGAGTAATGGAAAATTGAATTCTGCTGATGTACTCGAAACTGTTACTGGATCAGCGATAGTTTGAATATTTGAGGTCTCATTTTTATTCAAACAATAGAGGCTCTGGGGACAGTTTCTCCCTCTCAGAGCTGACTGGTAGAGACTGTCCATGCACCACAAACACCACCACCAGAGTGGACACCACACTGCTCAGGTTTCCCTTCTCTTCCTCCCTCCCTCTCTCCCTCTTACTGTCACTCAACAGCTGCTTTTGAAGATTAAAAGCTGCTGCTGTTTCTCAACTGTCTTGAGTTTGTGTGTATGTTTTTCAGTCGGCTTTCCTTTTATCCAGTAGTTTCCTACTAGGCATACTCATATCTCAAATCACCATCTCTTTTTTTAGACTTCAAAGCCCTGAAGTAACCACTAACAGTCTTGTGAAACCTCAAAGTTTGACACCATAAACACACTCGTGGGTAATTCACATTCTCACAACCATTGTTGCCTGTGCTTATTGAAGCCTCCCTTGTAGCCGACTGGGCCAAATGCTTTCATACACACAAGTGTGCCTAAAAGGAGATTAAGAATTTAAGCAGATTAGATTAATGAACTCATGATTGTAATCTAGGGTTAATTCATTTTGCTGCACTTTAACCCAACCCTCCCTCCCCCCCCATTCAGCCCAGTGGCTTGAAGCCAAACTGAAGACTTATGTGTGTGTGTGTGTGTTGTGGCATTGTATAACTGGTCATTAATTACTCTTAGGCAGGCACGCCACTAATCAGACCCCCCACAATTATTCCTCAATGCCCCCAGCATCGCGACAAGCCACTCACAGAGTCTCTGTTTAGATGACAGTAACCGTCGCTCCATTGTTGCCTGCGGACTCACTGTACCACGTATTTGTTCACTCAAGGCAGGTGGTCTTCTCAGTGAGGTCATCCTGTCTGAAACATAAGGAGAGGGGTCCTCCGAGGGGGTCATCCTCACGCCCAGGCCTCAACACCAAACAAAGCAGAGTTTCTTATGACTTTCTATTTGTGTCGTTGGCTCCTGCTTTCCACACAGTTACCCAGGAGGATTGGCATGTTTAGTTTTAACTGAAACTGTGAATTATTTTTACATTTACACAGGCGAGGAATGACAGACTGGACATGAATGCAATATAATTATGCAACGGATAAAGGCAATGTGGAATATCCTGATTAAAATGACACACTGTGGATGCATATTATTCAGTTTTTATTGAATTTATTTTCCAATACACCCTGCTGTGGAGGATCAGGATGAGATAAATGGTTGTTTTGCAAATAAATGTAATTTCCCACCAACAATTTATTTTTGAATTTTATTATACAAAACATTCAGCCACAGCAAACAAGACATACAAAACATGACAGAAACAAACAAACAAACAAAACAAAATCATATCTTGGCATTGCATATTTTTTCATTGCATAATTGAATTTGATAGATTTTTTTGACTGAATTAAACAGACATAACAGTCCTAAACTGGCCCCTCATTGTTGGACAACCAATCCTTGATCTACTACAATGCAATGACAGTGATTTATCTATTTATAAACAGAGGATGCATTTTGTATTAAATAATAAGAAAATCAATTTTATCAGTAGTTATAGGTATCTGTTAGTATACTTGAATAAAGTCAAAATTGGAGTCTAAGTCACTCCATTAAAGATGTGGACTTGAGTGTTTCAGTGGAGTATATCTCCACCTTGTGGTAAACATGAGTGCGCACACGTGCGTTGTTGGGAGGGATGAGGGGCGCGTGTATGCGCGCTGACAAGCCGTCTGCGTCTCTTAAGTGTTATAAACATGAGTTTAAATATATCACGCAGACAATGTTTTTTGGCAGCTGTGTATTTATGGCACTCTAACTCGACCTTGTTCACTCATTCAAAACTACATTTCCCATGTCGGAATCACCCCCCTACACGGAAATGACGTACACAGTCTTCCGCCGCTGTCAAGGGCACCGAGAAGTTGCGTTAGCCAAACCTCGCAGTAGCTGTCCGCACGTGCATGTAAAGAAGATCGATTAAACTGCAGTTTTCGGTAACGACTCCGGTAGAAATGGACGGGTTCGGTTCAGACTTCTCAGCAGGTGGATCAGGTGGTAAAGTGGACACCGGGACCATCATGGAGCAGGTCAAGGTCCAGATCGCGGTGGCTAACGCACAGGAGCTGCTGCAGGTAAGTCAATGGATGCAGCTGCTAAGCTAGCAAGACTAACCCAAAACTTAGTGCGTGGAAAAGCAACGTTAAATACAGTAAAGTTTATTACAGCAGCTTTATTAATCCTGTCGTAACGTTACATGAAGATATTGTTATTGATATGTTACCACATTCATGAAAGAAGCTAGTCTTTGTAGTGCTGTTGACATAATGTAACCAAAAAACCTTTAACCAGATGGACCTTTATCCCAGTTTAATTCTAGACGTCTCAAGAGACTTATCATCTACTAAACGTTAAATAAATGAACTGCTGCTGGAACTGTAAGTTTGCTTTTTGTAATAAATGATAATAAACGAACGATTTCTTCTTTTCTTTTCCAGAGAATGACAGACAAATGCTTCAAGAAGTGCATAGGTAAACCTGGAAGCACGCTGGACAACTCTGAGCAGGTAAGTGTTGGTTGGGCCATAGTGAGCTTAAAGTTTGCTTTCAGATGCACAAAGATGAGAGCTGAAACAAGTCAATTTGACAGAAAATCTGTAATAATTTGGATTATCTATTAATTGTGTAAAAGTCATATTTCAAATAAAACTCCACAGGTTCTTACGTTTCATGTGGAGATTTGCTGCTTTTCTTTGATTTCTATGATAGTGAACTTTGGGTTTTGGACTGTTGGTCAGACAAAACAAACAATTTGAACTGAAGAACTTCAGCTGAAGTTCTGGGAAATTGTAATAGTCATTTTTATAGATGCATTATAAACCAAACAATTAACGAGAGAATAATTGGCAGAATATTTATAATGAAATTAATCCTGAATTGTTGTTAAAGCTACTGCTGTTGTCCTCACAGAAATGTATTGCCATGTGTATGGACCGGTATATGGACGCCTGGAACACCGTGTCCCGAACGTACAACTCCAGATTACAGAGGGAAAGAGCTCGCATGTGAACATCCCTCTCCTCACCCTTCCCTTCCTCGGGCCGCTGCTTACAGTGAGGAGGAGCACAGTGTTACCGCTGGAGGCCAGGACCTGTGCGCAGGTGTGTCAGAGCAGCAGCAGCAGCACACCATCACCTTCTGTCATAATACCTCACAGACAGGCAAGCAGAGCCTGTGGACTCTAGCCATAACAACGTCTCTGTGGACATTTTCATTTTGCTCTGAGGAACAGTTCAGTAACAAAGTTTGATTATTTGTGTTTTTATGTTATTAAAAGTATAATCTTCTGGTTAACAAGTGAATATGCATTGTAAAAAAAAAAAAGCTGCATGTGCAGAAAACATGGAGGTCAGGAGAACTGGAAACTCTAAATTGCCCGTTGGAGTGAACATAAGTGTGAATGTGTTTGTTATCATGTGCTGGCCCTTTGATTGCCTGGCGACCTGTCCAGGGTGTACCCCATGTCTTGTGCAGTGCATGCTGGGATATGTTTCAGCCTCCTGAATAGGCTAAGCAGTTTAGAAAATAAAAGTACTGATGCAATGTGGCTATCTTAAATTAGTCAACAGCAGCTTTGGCTTTTGTATTTTGGGGTAATTATAACAGTATGTGTTTACTACAGAGTGGCTTCAGTAGAAACACTGACACCTTCCTGCCATCAAACTAAGGTTGCATGTTTCTTGTGTTCAAGAGACGGTTTAATTGGCACACATGATACTGATAACTATAAACTTAAGTCTCTCTGTCACTACAATTGCTCCTTAAAATACAGCCAGCAGTACTGTGCACATGTGTGTTGCCCTTTTTTCCCCTTGTGTTTATGTTCAGAGAGAGGGACTAAACATTTGTGCTTAGAAAATAAGCAGCACAGCTGGAGCTCCTAAGGGACAACACAGGCTTTCCTTAACATGCTTTGACTCTAAAAGACCTACTTAAAATCACCAGGAAGACTTGAGGAGCCACTTGGTGTTTTCACAAACCGTGAACCTGACATTCACAAGCCTTCAAACAGTCCTATATCAAAGTACGCCTGGAGAACAAAACTGTTTTGTCTGACCTGTTTTCTAGTTGTCACTCTATCTGCCGCCCTCCACAGTAGTGGGCTTGTTTCAGCACGGTCTGCCTTGCTGTACACGGGGTACTGAACCTTTCCCAGCTTTGTGCGCACGGTTTTGTCAGATATCTGGAAACCACTATCCTTTTTTTTCTCTCTTCTCTATCCCGCTGAGTTTATGTAGGGAAGTAAGAGTAAGAAAAGCCTGTGAACATTATCTGCAGTGTGATTGTGAGCGAATGGAATGATTTTCATGAGAAATCAATAAATCTTGTCAATCAGGGTCTTGTGTTTCTCATCAAAAGGAGTGTATATCTATCAGTGAAACATCACCATGAGTTGCCTTTATCAAACTCAAGTCAAAAGGTGAATTCCTTTTAAAGTTGATTCCAATACCACTTTTTCAAACAGAACTATATTTTCCCCAGAAAACCCACCTTTCAGTAACAATTATTACATCGCATCTTTGTCTTATTTTTTAAGAACAGATACAAATAAAAAAGACAAGCAAATGTACCAATAAATGAACCACATATATTCTGAACCCCACACGAAACGAAAAAAAACAAAACAAAAAACACAACACCATGTTTACCGGTCAGAAAAATAAATAACTGAAATAAATACTTTCAATCATGCACGTGCTAACAAAATGTCCATAAGCCACAGTTCGGTATTCTCCTTATTTCTTTAGTACATTATGAAAGAGGATGGTCCCAGTTCAGATGATTGCACAGTATTACAAACAGCACCGATGACCAGTAGGTCACACAGGTCAATACTGTGGGAACTATGTGTGAGTATGTGTGTGTGGCTTTTAGTATGACTTTAGTCCTTGTACAGTACACTTTTCTGGAGAGGATGTATCGGAAAAATCCCTTATGTCCGTGTAGTTTGTCATCTTTTTGCGTCTTCAGAAAGGCAGGTATGTAGATATCCATTTCCTGATGGACGTCACACGAGTGTAAACCCCCGGAAAACCAATTCGCCCGCATCCGTGTCCCCAGCTGGTCACTCCAGCAATAAACCACTGGCCAGAGGGTCGCCGACAGCTCAGCGGCCCACCAGAGTCTCCCTGGATGATACAGGAGAAAGAACAAAAGAGTGACTTTTAATAATTTGTTAGAAAATAAAATGACCTCAATGTTCTGAGGTCTCCAGTATGTAAAGGAGAATAAAACAATCGATGAAGAATGAGTGAGGAAGCAGAGGAGTAAGTAAGACGCAGCAGGTACAAAGAGAATGTCACTTGGATCGCTGCTGAGATGCCAGGTGCTTTGACCGAGACAGGAATGCATGTGGGTTTGCTTACATAAGAAGATTACAGAGAGGGAGCGGGTGAAAAGGGGGGCTCTGTATTTGTTGGAAAGAAAGTCTACTCTCTCCCATCAGATAAGCATCCCTCACATAAGTGCTGCAATGTTCCTCAACAGGCAACACTTGGTTTTCTCCATCATGTTTGCAACATAATCGTAATGTCCGACAAGTATTTTCCAACCATGAGTTGTTCATATGCTTTTACTTTTTCCAAACACGAGTCCTAGAAACCCCTAAAGAGTGAAGGGCAAGATTTACATTGTTCTGACCTGGTTAACCATCCACTGTAAAATCGTGGCCATGGCCCTATTTCCCTGAGCCTCTGCTCACTTGTGTAATCTTGGTCCACAATCTCACCGCTCAGATGCTGCCAAGACTGTACCACCCAGGTGTCCGGCCCATTTCCAGGCTGTGTAAAAGGTATTTGTGTCACGTAGTTTAATGTCCTGCATCTTACCAAACAGGTGTCCCTGCCTCCCTCCATGAAACCAGCACACATCATGTTGGGAGTCAGCACGTTCCCATATGACTGCTGGCAGTCTGCCTGGTCGATGATGTTCACTGCAGCTTTCTGCAGCAGGTTGGTCAATGAACCTATGCCAAAGAATAATAATTATATTAGTGGGTCTGATCACAACACTGTTTCTGGAAAGTTGCTGTTGCGTTTTTAAATGTCATTTTTTTACTGCTGCAACCACGACAAACCAAATCCCATTCAGCTCCATTGTTCTGGTGTAGCAGCAGCAGTTTCAGTGGTAGATAAGTCAGAACCTCAGCAGATAAAAGCGGAACTGTCTGATTGGCTATATGCCAAAAGGGTAAGTGAGAAATACTGAATGTTATACATCATGTTATGTCATATTGTAAGGTTGGTGGGATGATTGAGCTGTAGCTGCAAAAATCCTTATGATCATTTAAAAAAGGTTTTTTTTTAGTCTTTAGGATCATAATAATGTGGAAGCTTTTGCTCCTCCAGCTGAGACACTTCTCTGTGGACAATTATTTCTGTAACATGTTTATATCATGAAATTGTACAATGCCTTCTGGAGAGCTGTGCCTGATGTCGGTGGGATTTTAAGTCTCTCACCTCCCTCCCTCATGGATCCCCAGCCTGTGATGTAGCACTCTGCGTTCTTCAGGAAGCGGTGCACCGGCGAGGGGAGACAGACGGACTGGATGGTGTAGGACACGGGGGCCGGGACTGCCAGCTCCAACAGAGCCACGTCATGGTCCATGTTGGTGCCGTTGAAGGCTGGGTGGATGACAACCCTCTGGATGGGGATGACCAGGGCTCCAACCCCGGAGCGCAGCACAGATCCCAGGCTCACAGCCCAGTTAGTGGGGCTTGGGTCACTGGGGGTTATAAATGAAGAGATGATGAGGTGTTTTTGATATAAACAAATATTATTATGGTGAAGTTTAGGTTCAGCTTGTCATGCAGTACAGAAGAATGTAATTTTGTGCGTGGCGCAGTACCTTTTGAAGCAGTGTGCCGCCGTGAGTAGCCATTTGCTGTGAATGAGAGTGGCGCCACAGCGGTGAAGTCTCTGGTACTGGAGACTGCCAATCCAAGGCCACTCCCCCCTTCGAGCTGTTACTCCACCCACAATCCTATGGGAGCCCAGCGCCGGACGTACACCACAGTCTGAAACAAAAACACATCAGAAGCATTCCCTTTAAACAGAGTACGTGTGTGCGCTCCTTTACACACGTAAACTCACCACAGTTTCTTTCGTCGGCCTGGTTGGGGCAGTCTGGGACTCCGTCACATTCTGGGTTGACCTTGCTGATGCAGGAGGTGGAGCTGCACTGGAAGTTTCCACTGCAGTTCGAGACTGCAAGACATGATGGAGAGATCACATAGCATGAGTGTTAGACTATAAAAGAAATTTGTGATACTATATTTATGAGTGACTTCATTCCATTTCTCTTGGTAACAGACGAATGAGTGACTAATAATGAAGCTGCTTTCAATGTGACATTACCAGGTAGAGTTTGTACAGATGACACATTCATGGCTGTGGTCCTGGGCACTGGCAGGTTATTAAAGCTTCCTCCTGTCACAGTAACTGGCACAGTGGGAACATACTGGGGGTAATCATGGACCAAGCTGGGATCTGTGTGGCTTAGAATCCAGTTGCGGAGCCTGGTAACGCGGGAATAAACCCCGGGCCTGTTGATCTGGGCACAGCCCACACCCCAACTCACCACCCCGGCCAGGAAGAACCTCCCTGGGGCCCCCTGACACACCAGAGGCCCACCAGAGTCACCCTGCAGGGAAAACACAAGACCTCTGATTCGTATGAATAGATACTCAGCACAGTGCTGTCGCCCTGTGAGAACCTGTCATTTTCCTGTTTCAACTAAAGTTCAGTTCAGTGTTGGGTTGATTCGGATGAGAGCACTGTCATTTGCACTATTTCACTATTTTTCACTATTCAGTTATCTATTTTATGAAGGACAAGCTGCAAACAAGTGGGACAGAGGTTCAAGTCTCCATATAAGTGCATATGACATTTTTATAAGCAGGGCACCAAACCAGCTTCAGGGTTGTTGATCAAGGAAAACAGACATTTCTGTATTGAGATAAAGTAATTGTCATATTGCAATATATCAAGTATAGTTTGGATTGTTTTTGTCATTTAATGGGTTATGAGTTGAATCTGGATTGTGTCCACGCCATGTTTTCTCGCTGTAATATTAACAGCACACATCCTGTTATGCTGAGATGAAAATAACAGCAACAGCCTACAGGCGTCTATTTTTAGGGTGGGAACAGTGTTAACATAAAGATTTGACCCTACTTACAGCTTCAAGATAGAAAAGGAAGGGCCAGATCATCAGTGTACGTATACTACCTTTGCCCCGAGACATGAAAGTGTTGTAAGAAAACGTAAGTTGATAGCTCATGCTATTGTAGCCACCTTATGTGAGCCAAGTGAGCCACAGCACTGACCTGACACGAGTCCACCTTGCCCTGCAGGAATCCAGCACACATCATGTTGTGAGTAACAGCGCCTCTGTACACGGACGATTTATTGCACATCTTGGAGTCGATGATTTTCACCACCGCCTTCTGCAGCGTGGGAGGCACCTCAGCTGAATGATGGGAAGAGCACAGGACAACTGAATTACTCACACTTATCGTATTTCAACATGCAGGCCTGCTGCACAGCAAAGGATGTAGTCAATATTAATGAAAGAGTTATGTGATTCTTGTATATGTTCTTGTAAATCTAGAATATCTACGTGTAAAGTTTGGGGGATATAATAATATAGTATCTTGATATGAAACGAGATGTCATGTGGGACTTTGGTTATCATAATATAGCTTAAATGTTACCTTTTCCTTGTATAAAAGTCTGCATTACTGTTGATGGATACAATTTTCTCAACCAACTGACATCGAATGCCTTAATTTCCCTGTGTAGTTATCATATCCGCATTACAAATGATTTGTTTCTCATTATTATCTTACAGGAAAATATCATCTGAAAGCTAAGAATTAGCTGTTGAGCTGTACTCCTGCAGGCAGACTCACGATTAAACTGGTGTAGCGCGCCCCACCCTGACACCACGCAGCTGTGTCCGGGGGCAAACACATGAGATGGGGAGGGCAGGCAGACGGGCTGGATGTAAGAGCTGAAGGTGAGGGGGGTCTCCAGCTCCAGCACAGTAACATCGTTGTCAGTGGTCATAGGGTTGTAGTCTGGAGACACAATCAGCGACTTGATGTTAACCGTTTTGGACTCGGACTCCTCACCGCTCACCAGTCTGGCCCCCACCAGGGCTGTCCACTCTTTGGGGTCGTTGTCCCTATAAACAGACAAGAAAGAGATGACAAAACTTTTAAATATACATGCAAGTCACTGAATAGCATACTTTACAGTACAGTAGCAAGTGTAGTCATGTCACTGCTTGGGAGATTTATAAATAACTCCTCAGTGACTTGGAAATGATGATTGCTGCCTACCTTTCAAAGCAGTGTGCCGCACTGACCAGCCAGCGTTCGCTGATGATGGAGGCTCCACAGGTGTGGCGTCCATGGAGCCTTAGACTGACCTGCCACGGCAGCTCCCCTCGCCGAGCATCCTCGCCACCCACCACTCGACTCCCCATAGCAGGACGTGTACCACAGGCTGCGGTGAAAAGTCGGATGATGTGGTCAAGATGGAGATGAAGCAGTGGTGGTTTTTCTCACAGGTACGTCAGTAACCTCACAGTTACAATATTTCCTGTCAGTGCCAGTATAACTCTGCTGCAGTTTGTGGTAACAGTGCAAACTTTTAACCAATAACAGCTGAAAAGCTAAAATGAATAGTGAGGCTTAAAAGAAAAATTTGAGTCATTCACCACAGCGAGCTTCATCAGATCTGTCTGCACAGTCGGAGATGAAGTCACACTCTGGGTTCAACTTGGTGACACATTCTCCGTTGTCACAAGTGAAGGTGTTGTCAGGACACCTGGCTGGAAAGACCAGATGATAGAAAAATGGTAGGATGAGAGTTGCAGAAAAAGGTACAATATGAACATCACAGGAGTAAATAAAGAATTAGTGCAATCTAGACCAAACTCCAGATTGGCATGAAAAAAAAAAAAATGTAATATTTCTTAATTGTGTAATTTGTTTTCATGCAAGGTATTTAGGTGCAAGAAGCATGTCTGTGCTTTAGTGCAATTCAATTAATATTACAAGGCTTTAAAGGATAGGTTCACATTGTTTTGTATTTGTCTGTCTTGAAACAGCACTCACACGACCATATGTACATTCGTAGAGTTAATGGTCACTGTAATGATTCCTCCTGTTCATACTGCGTGAAGAGATCCATCACTAACCTGATTCCAATGTGAGAGATCTAAGACAAAATCCACAGTCATCATTACATGCAACAATATATTCCAGTTCAGCCAAAGCTATTAAGTTATTTTTGCAGTCCGAATTGGTCAAATCAAGTGGATATCTGTAGTTCATTAGTGTGAAATTGCCTTTTTTCAGTCCCTGCTTTCTTCCTGAGCCATGATGGAGGGACAGTGACACGAGGAGGGAATTTTACTACTACTAAAAAGACCGTAACTTAGGAGGACACCCACTTTGTTTAACTAACTTAGCTTCACTTTGAATGAATGTTTATCTGAAGCTGAACTGAATGCATTTTTGCACAGAACAAGAACTGTGGATTTTGTCCCCCACCTCATACACTGGAAGTGCGTAACAAAGGGATCTCTTCACGGCCAATATGAACAGGAGAAATCATTACAGTGATCGAAAACTCTTTCAGTGCACATACGGGCACGTGAGTGTTGTTTTAAAATTGACTCTTTAAACTCTAATTTACAAAAAGACTCACAGATAAGCACATTTAGCACATCTGCATGCGATTAACAAGTCAGCAAGTCACACTATCTTATTAAAAACACAACCCACTTGGTGTTCCAAGAAGGTGTAAACATATGCTGAGGGATTATTTGCAGGCACACTTTAACAACATATTCACTCACCTATCATCTCATCTCCAATAGCATAAAATGACTTCCCACTGGCTCCTTAGGAATAAAGAGACAGAAAAAGATTAGACCCCGTGATGACTGTGGAAGAGAGACAATTGCACAGCTGTGGCCTATTTGTGTCTCTCCCACTACACACATCCACTCATAGGGCCACAGACAGTCAACTGATGATAGTATAGCTTTACTACCCAGTAAGATGATAGCGTTGATCTCTCCTAATTCTGGCACCTCTAGTGGCATGGCCGAGCTGAGCCCTACTCTCAGCAAGTCCTGAACAAAGTTGTCTGAATACTGCTGGACCTTGGACACCCTGAAGACCAGTCTGAACGTTGCCATCACGTCACCATTAATGTTACTGGGAAGACAGGAAAGCAGACAATGTTGTTTGTTGCTTGAGGTAAATGATCCACCTCAGCGCAGCTTTCACTTACCCATAGGCAACAACACTGCAATCAACGTAGTGATGTGATATTGATGAGGCAGTGAAGACATTTTTAACCTGTAAGAAAGTGAAAATGTACAGTTTAACACTTTTTTAAAGGAAATATTGGGCTCTCAACATGGTGATGGTCTGGACTAACCTTGGACTTTAAAACAGAGGATAGTACTATGGAGAAACCAGAATTCTCATCCTGCAGAACAGGATCATACTTCAGACCTTTCAGCTCCACCGTCTCCATGAAATAATGCTGCTCCTGCACCAGGTAGGCTGGCAACGAGAAATGGTTCATTCTTACAGATTGTTTTAAGTTTTGAAATAGTTACACCTGTATAATACGTGTTATAGTGTGGTGAATGTGACTTTACTGTCTACGGACTCACCGATAAGCAGGCCTACAAAGACCCCGATAAAGAGGAAGAAGAGGAAGAAGGCCACGAGGGCGCTCCTGCAGCAGGCAGGGTTGGAGGGAGCAGAAGAGGCTCCTGAAGAAGACCAAGGCCCTCCTCCTCCATCCTTCTTCACCTCCATGTTGGATTCACAGCATCAACCTCACAACTCACATTCCACTGTATCCAGTATCATAACGCCTGGCAGACAAAGTGACACAGTCCTGGTAGAAATACAGTAACAATTAATTGTACTGGGTATGATATGGGAGACTCTGTAATATAACTGAGATGTTATAGTAAGTGAATAGGTAGGATGGATATCAATATCCTGATATTAATAAGAATATATGTATGATATTGACCATACATCACGATAAGAAATATGTATTATGTTCCACTGTTTTGCATTGTATCAGACAAAACTCTGCACATCTGTAAACCAACAACTTTAATAGCTAAGTTTGTCATTTTTTAATTAAAAGTAGCTTGGAAACATTCATTTGACACTTATTGTTCTGTCATTCACGACTAAGGTCCCACCTATGAAATGATCAGTGGAAATGTAGCTCACTAGAGAGACAAATTGTTTAGTTTAAAACTCAGGAGTGCATGTTACAAAAGCCGAGAGATGAGGATTATAAAGTTAAGACAGGAACATGAAGCTGTAACTCTGTTCGGGAGAGCTGGCTGAGACTGTACGGGCGTGCGTAAAAGAGACCAGGGAGGCCATGTTGCCTGGCGATCACAGATCAGATGTGAAAAAAACAACACTAAAAACAAGTAAACTTCCCTAAAGTTTTACAAATAACAGGATTTCAATGAATAAACGGACTCTGTGAAGTTATTCTCTGCACCAGCGGATTACGCACAGTGACTCCAGGTGCATCACAGCGCGCAGCATGAAAACAATAAAGGCTTTATGTCCTGAAGTAAACTCACTCACCTCTTTCGTCTCTCATTCCTCTGAACACTGACACTCACGATGTCCCGCAGGTCTCAGTGCACGACTCGGCGCACACAAGAATAGATACACGGATGGAGGAAGACAAGGGACAGGACCGAGAGCGCCGCTATTTGTTCCACCTGCCAAGGGGCGTGCCGTGTCCGTCCCGCACCTTTTCAGTTAACTTTGGGAAGTCGGCTCGGCTTCAGAAAAATCCCCGGCCGACCCTCCTCCCATCTGTCTTGATCCCTTTGGTTACACCCCGATGTGCACAGGGATTTCTCCGGTCACCTCAGAGCTCCCATAATCTGCAGGTAAATATTAAACATCCGCTCCTCCTTTACGCAGCGCACGTTACAGAAGAAAAGTGATGCCAGAAGAAAATAGTGCATAAAAAATCTACAGCGCTCCTCAGTATAGCTCAGTAGTCCCTCTAGTTACTGCCCATCTGTGCTCCATTGACACAGTGACTGAGCAGCAGAGGAGGAGCGAAGCCTCCTGGAATTCTGCCTTTTTACTTCTGGCTGCATGTCCCAGACTCACAACACCTGGCAAAGCACTGGGGTCCTTTTACCAGGATTACAGCTTCTCTTATCAGTTAAGGTGCCTTTACTGGGACTTTATTAACCTACTGCACTTAGGTTGACAGCGAGAGAGGAAGTGAAGTTAGATAAGTCCATTTTAAGGAGGTTTTTGTTCACAATTCTGATATAAAAATATGTTCTATACACACAAATCTAAATATATTAAGTGAATGGCAGGATACTGTTCACAAAAAAATACTCAATATCAATTATAAGTGGCAAAACCAAATTGTAATTAATTTGTCCCTCATTTAAATTACTTGTGTTTTTGTTAAATTTTATCCATTTACTTGCCATTTTTCTGAGGTAATAGCCAACATAGAATCCCTCCTGCCAACCCCCCCAAGGAACAATCCTAACAAAGGTAAATCAGTCTACTTATATTATCCCCCCACCCCGTGTAAAGCACCTTCAGCTCAACGCAGTTATTACCACAAATGTCTCTTTGTCAGTGTGTAGACAGGCTTGAATGGCTTATCTACACACAACACACACTCCCTTTATTCCTTTAAACACTTTCAAAGATCACAATCAAATACTTCCGTTACTGTGTGAAAAAGGGGATGAAGCCAATCCAGCAGTTTGTCCAAAGACTTACAATTAAATGGTTAAGAAGTCCATCAAGTGATCTGAACTAGTAGCCAGTGGTTATAAAATATATTACATCTATTAGCTTGTGTGATCAGTAAAGGACTGCAGGTGTAAACCATCTGCAGCTAACTCAGGTGCATGTTATATTTTAGCCTTTATTTAACCAGAAAATTTGCAGTCTTTTTCCGGCTAAATTAGGCAGCAGTGACACCGAGCTGCACAGACCACAACTGACAGAGTAACTTTACAAAATATCAGTTGTCAGTGGACAGACTGCTGAATTTAATATAATCTCTACTGAAGCTGCTTGATTCAAGACTTATGAGCCACAGACAAAAAGCAGCTTATGTTCATTAAGTTGCTGCAACTTTCAGGGTTCTCTGGATCACATTTAAAATCTGATTCCTCCATCTAGTCCTCTGTCCATACATCCAACATGTACAAGAATGGGACAGAACAAAATTTACAACACTCAGTATACTTTTTTTTTTCATTTTATTTTCTTATCAAAAACAACAAAGAATAGTAAAAAGTTGACGTATTCTGGATAAAAAGAAAATGGTACTGTTAACACTTCCCAAACTTGTGGGCTCTTCACAACTCAAATCTTTGCAAACTTGCACACCGCAGACAGAAACAAAAATGAAGTGCTTTCAAGTGTCCTTTTGCTGATCAACTTATGATTTTTAACAACAGAAATCTGCTTTGTTTTACGCATTATCACCGTTATGTTTTAAAAAAATTAAAACAACAAAAAACTCCACAAAATATTCAAATGTGTACATGGTTGTATGTGTGTGTGTGACTGTAACTCAGCAAGTGTCAGACTGAGTTAGCCGTCCTGTTGCTGTATGAACGGGTTGGGTATAGCCTCCATGCCGTCCTGAGGGCAGATTAGCACTACGGAGGTTCCTCTACAGACCACCAGCCCTAGCTGCCTGGTGTCTTCTGTCAGCTTCAGCTGGTCATCTGGATCTGGATAGACAAGAATGGACCAAGGTTACAGACTCACAAGAACCTGTTCTTATTAAAAAGGTAGCCTGTGGAGTTTTTGACCACCTGTAGCACTACAGAGCAATGCTTATAGATGTGGGGCCCTGTTTACCTGTTTAGTTCAGTCTCATGCATGTGCACGAGGACGCACATACACGCAGATGACACGGTACACAGTCCTGCCAAACGTTTCACACTATTCTACTGATGTACAGGTGGCAGTAACATGACAAAAATGGGCTATTGGGGTCAGTATCAAACTTCGTTTGTAAGAAAACTCCAAAAGGCCCCTTTCAATAGATCCTAAACCAAGTCAGACACATCTTGTGGCACACAAGCTTGTGTCAAATAAAGAATACCACGTGACTGATGACGTTCAAAGCTTCAAATGTCACCGGTGCTTTATAAAGAGCTTCATTAGTTTGACAGCTTTACAGCTAAACTATGTGATAGGCACATTATAAGAGGAGAATAACTGAGAAATATGGCGATGTACACAAGAACATAATCAGAAATATGAGAACATTTCTACCTGATACAAAAGTAATACAATTACATCACATATGAAATGTTACATAAATATCAACCATGAAGTTAACATGCACGAGCCGACAATGGACACTGGGCCTAAACTACACCAAAGGGATATATTAACATTTCGTGTTAGCAAAAATATTTTATATCCAGGCTTTTTGGACGTTGCATTAATTATGTTACTGTGACATATTGCACAATAACATCTACATTTAATGCAGCATTTCTGAACAGAAATATTACAGATTTAATAATAAAAATGCAGGCTTGTTGGACTTTTATTGCACACATATGAGGTGTTGTATTGCTTCGGTCCTGATCTTCAAGGGCTGCTATAAGTTTAAAAACTACCAGATGTCACTGTGCTTGCTGCATTAGATGGCATTTTAAAATGAAACCCTTTATAACCTGGTTTGGTTAATGGTTTTACCGTAGCAGTTTTAGAAGTCTGTTTCCTCATTTTTTGGGGGAATTATGGCATAATTTAGGTTAATGAGGGTTATGGTGAGGTGTTGCAGAATTGAATAAGGCTTAAGGTTGGGTTCAGGTTAAAGGTGTAGTATGCAATTCTAATCCAACACATTTTTTGTCAAATTCAGCGAATATCTCCTCATGGCCCGCTAGCTGTCCGTTCTATGTGTGTGCTGAAAAAACATCCAGTGTTCACACACAGCCCTGGCTCTGTTAATGGGAAACAAACAGAGTGGCTCGGACCGAGCCACCAACCCGTTCTCATTCCGAGGTCGTCAAATACCGACGCTTTGTCACAACTCTGTTACTCCGCTCTGCGTTACTTCGGTGTTTCCGGTGAGTGGTAGTTTCATAATTGGTGTGTCAAAATCAATAAATATTCACTGTACCTAGCAAGTCACATGTCAGCTGAATTAATCTGGCTTACTATAGCGGTATGATCCCAAAATAAACAGGTTTTGCTGTGATTTAATTGCAATAAATGGAACAAAAGGATGCTGATTTGTAAAAAGTCTGAATTCATGCTCTGTCTTGCGGACAGACGACAAGCAAACAACTTTTAAAATGCTTGTTTTCTGAATGAAGTTCAGATCAATCAGGGCTTGCTGCCTTGGCAATGCTGAAGTAGCACTGAAGGGAGGGGTGTATTTGTTTGGCTGTTGAGTTCAACTATAAACAAGCTTTCTCCAGGATTGCAGACTACACCTTTAAGGGAAAAGGAAACACAAATCAAAGGGGACACAGACTTTGAGTCTAGTACTGAGTATGAATCTTTGTTTTCTCCCAGTAGTTATGTAAAGTTGTGACATTTCTCCACACAGTTTATTTTATTTTGCACAATTTGCAGAGTAATTTGCCCACTGGAGAAGAACATGTCATGTTGTACATAATAACATGTTTCTTCGTCACAGTCAGCCCAATCCTGAGCCCAAATTGGCCCACTTTGACTCTTTTTATTGATGTACATATACTGTATATTTCCTGCCACTGAACTTACCTCGCATGTACTCGATTGTGCCGTCCAGCACCAGGTTCAACAGAGGATCAAAACCTTTCAGGACACCACTGGCTGAGAGGGAAACACACAGTGTGAAGCAAATTCAATAACATGTACCGTTTCCACCGGCTAAACTGATTAGCATTAGCTTATTATCAGCATTAATGTACATACCCTCTCGTCCTCCTTGAAACTTCACACGAATTGGCTTGTCGATGTATTTTGACAAGTCGAAGATGCTCTCCTTCTTCTTCTTTTCTTTATCCTACACAGAGAAAAGCCGCACTGTTGGTAACTAAGTCACATGCAAGCAAGCAGCACACAAACACTGACTTAGCCTAAGGTTAGCTTCGCTCGGCTAGCCAAGTTAGCAAATGTAGTTAAATAAAACCGCCTCTTGTTACTTTCAAACAGTTCTTCTACATCTCAGGTCATGTTCAATACAAACAATTGCTGGTTAATAATACATGTGAGAGTGTTTGTGGGTGCAAAAGTAAAATTATGTTTGAATGAAAGCGAAAACCACACGAACTCACCGCCATGTTAGCTGTGTGACACGGAAGTTAAACTCTGACCTCACAGTTTTCCCTCCAATCAAATCGTTGAGCGCCTGTAGCTGACGTCATCAGTTTGTTTTATTAGTTTGTTGACTCTGTTATTAATTTATTAACCGGAGAAAAGTATCAGAGTTTAATAATCAGATCATAAGTGATAAATTATAAGTCCCTGTGTTATAATTAGCATCTGTTTTTCAAACTGACCTCCTTTTCCAGTCAGGGGGAAAGTCTATTAATACCACCAGTTGGTGTGTTGGAAACCAGAACGAGGACGGGGCACTATGCAGAAGACGGTCGGTGTGGCTGTTGGTTGTGACATGGCCTACAGAGGTGACGCTGAGCTTAAACCTCAGAGCTTTAAATTTCTCTCAGAACAGATAGATGAAGTTGAGGAGGCTGAATCAGCTTTACATGTGAAAGACTCTGAGCCTGATGTAGTCCCTGATGCTACTCTACGGGTAGAAGGAGAGAGTTTTTATGTCAACCGTCGGCGACTGGCCCTGCAGAGCCCCTACTTCAAAGCTCTGTTTTTTGGCTGTGGCATAGAGAGCAACAAGAGGAAAGTTGAGATCAAAGGTGTGAGCCTGCAGCATTTCAGGGTTTTGATGGAATACAGCAGGACATCCAACCTGGCTTTGGACAGAGAAAATGTTCTGGGGATCCTTGAAACCGCAGACTTTTTACAACTGGAGCGAGCCAGGCTGCTGTGCTGCAAGTTCCTGGAGCGTGAGCTGCACCTCAGTAACTGTCTGGGAATGATGGCCTATGCCTGGTGGCTGGGCTGCACTCAGCTCTACAAGGCGGCACGACAGGTGGCGCTCACACACTTCTCTGCTATTGTTGCTGACGAGGACTTCCTGGCCCTGTCTAAGGAGAGCATAGCAGACCTTCTTGCCAGTGATGACCTGGCCATACATAAAGATGATCTGGCCCTGGAGGCCACCCTGCGCTGGGTGTCATTTGACCCTAAAAGAGAAGAACATTTTCTGGAGCTCATTGAGCTGGTGAGGCCTGAGTCGCTCTCTTTACCATTTATCACTGAACTTTTGACCAGAATGAAAAGCTCTGACCCCAGAGCCAAGCTCATCTGCATGCTGAATGAACATTTCCCGGCATCTTGGTCAGTGGGCAGGTCAATGACAAGGACCAGGGCCAGAGAGACCCTCTTTGTCCTGGGCGGGCCTCACGATCAGGAGCAACAGGCACTGTACCAGTTTCACCCACTCAGCGGTAGATGGCAGAGCTGTGCACCTCTGCAGAGGAAGAACCTCACACAGTACTCGGTAGCTGCAGTAGGTAAAGGCTGAATAATGAGAATGATGATGAAGATGAGGATAATGATGAAACTGATGATGAGTGAGGGGATGAATGTGTATTTATTCTTCTTCTTAGACATTGTCATGTATTTCCAAACATTTTCTTGATCCTCTCATCATGTAGGAGACAACGTGGTTGTGACAGGCGGCTACTTCCGGGATGTGCTGTGGTTCAGTGTGGACTGGGTCCGGATATACGAATGTGGGAACCAGCGCTGGCTGGATGGGCCGGCCCTGCAGAAGTCCAGACACAGCCACTGCTCCATAGGGCTGGACTCAGTGCTGTATGTCCTGGGGGGCAGCATGGATGAAGGGCTTGTGGCTGATGTAGAAAGGCTGGTGCTGGGGTCAGAGGAGGGTTGGGAGGGGGTCAGCCCCATGGTTAGGGCTGTGGAGAGGGCAGCCACCGCTGCTCTGGGGCTGTGTATCTACGTGGCGTGTGGCCTGGATGAAAATGGGGAGGCGTATGGTGGAGTTCAGAGGTATATGGTGAAGGAGGATCAGTGGGATGTGGTCTCCTATTCTCCATTTCCACGGTGAGTGGATTTTCAATAACTCACTGACTCTTCAATTTTACAGCAAGGTAATTATGTGACAATTAAATCTTTTTAACCCTTTCACAGATATGACCTGGTTGCCACAGAGCTCAACGGTGCCCTCTACCTGTTTGGAGGCCAAGCTCTGCGTTTTGATGTGGAGACGGATGAGTGGACTGTGCTGGAGGAGGAATGTCTGGACAGGAAGTTCTTCTCAGGCTGCACAACAGTCAGCGGCCAGATATACGTGGTCAGTGAGAGGAAGAGTAACAAAGCATTCCCAAACATGGTGCTGATGGACCCTTACATAGACATGTGCATTGAGGTGGATGATGCCATACCCTGCCCGGTGCCTCTCAGAGGGTGTGTCGCCATGAGAATGGTCACGTGACGTTGTGTGATGTGACTGAATGAAAATGCATTAATCTATTCTACATAATACTATTGTTAGTTATGTATATGTGTATATTAGAAGTGTCATTCTTGATTTAAACAGAGCACAAATTGATTTTTATGATGTGGGTGAAATACATTAAAAAATGAAAATCTGTTTCATAAAAAAAAAATCTATAAAAATGGATTTAATGACCACAAGTGAAGTTTTCCACTTAAAATAAGACAGCAGAACTGATTTATTCAATAGAAGTCATTTATTAAAACTTTTTTTTAACTAGCCACACAATCAACAAAGCATCTACGTGTGCCCGTAAGAGAACAGTCAGGTGTTACTTTCACAGAAATATGACATTTCTCCTGGTTTTATATCTATTTTTAATTTAAAAAAGCAATATTCTAGTGGGGGTCATGAGTGTGTTTATTCAGTGGATCAGCCCTTTTAGTGGTCTGCAACTTAAATCCCACCTTGTGTTGTGGGCCTCAGTGCTATTAAAGCCCCGTTCAGAGTCCTGCTTCTACTCCTATCACACCTGTCCTTATATAAAATCCTGTTAGATGCAGTATGTGGACACAAGAACCACTTATCTTAAAAAAGTTGTCTTTACTAACCTATGAAAATGTAACACCAGTTTTGGTAGGTAATGACCATGAGTGTGCTGTAGTTTTTCACTGTGTTTAAATACACGTAAAATCCAATTACCTCTTGTTCTTAGTAAAGTAGTAGATCACAGTCTTGTCATGTCAAAATACGCCATCAACCTTTAGAATTACCATAAAATCTTTACATTTCAGTCAGACTTTTCTTCATCTGAGCCTTAATGCATTTGAACTTTGTAGACAATACTATCTAAAATACCTCACATTTCTCTAATGCCCACCTGTGTGCATACTTCTCCTGGCTAACCTAGACACTAGCAGCCTCACCAACATTTCAAACAAAACATTAAAGCCGGTCACAGTAAGGCCTGGCCCGTGTGTGTTTGTCCAGTAAAAGTAATCCTACGTACACACAGAGCTTAATATCAAACGCTTGTCACAGAATAGTGTAAAAAAAAACAGCAGCAAAGGCACAAAACTAAAGTCCAGTAGAGCAAACCTTAACAAAAACCTTGTTGAGAAATCATGCTGCCTGTCACAATGACATTCAAAGTAGAAAAATAAACAAAAACACACACGTGGTTTAAGTCCTCATTTCTGAGAGCAGTACATTTTTTTCTGTAAAGGCATCATTTTATCAGACATGGGGAGAGCCTTCTCTACGAGGATGTGTTCTTCTTTGTGCACCAGGGGGCGCCATATCTTTTCTAAGGAGTGAGCTTAAACACAACTGACCAACTCAAATCCTATGACAGAAAAATATAACTTTATCATCCCTAAAGGACGTCTGCAGTAGCCTTTTATATTCTGCCACAGATTACAACAACATAAAAATTACCTGTTGAGTAAATTCATAAAAAATAGATATATATAAAGTGGTTTATCAACAGATTTACTACAATCAATGTTTTTAATAGTCTATGTACAATCAACCATACTGTGTATGTGGGTACAAAGCTGTGGGAGTTCTAGCTCTGTTTAATACATATTACATTAGAATATTAGAATATTAGATTAGAACAGTTTGATTTTGTATAAAAAAACATTTAGTTTTTCTTGTTGACCTAAGAAAGGATAAATGCATTATAGCACATTCCAGGTACTTGTATCTTTATGTATTTACAAACAAGTTATTATAGTACAATGAAAAGAAACAGCATAAATACAAAATCTGCAAAAACAACACATATGATTTGTTGTAAAGGAAATTTTCTCCTTGTTTTGCCAAATCTATTTTTACAGTATGCAGTGGTCAGTGACAGTAACGATGGCGGTTCTTCCTAATCTCACACTGCGTGTGCAGATTTACAATCATCTGTGCTTCTTCACCCTCTTTTTTTCAAGATAAGCAGGTTGCAGACTTACCCTGATCTGAAATTTTCAATGGACCGTGCTGGATGTACACACGCCATATGTATGTATCATATGTCAGGAATTAGTTAATCTCCAGTAGGCGGTAGGGGAAATAACTTTTTTCATCCACTATCTGGCTTTGGGCAGTCTGCTGTTTATATTCCTTTGGTTGGTCAGGTTGTTCAGGACACAGTTGTTAGCCAGCGATGCCAGTTTGGAGTTGATCGCACCCTTTCTTTGCTCCCAGCTGCACTCGTCCCCTTCTTCCTCAGGCTCCTCCTCTTCCTCTTCCTCCTCCTCGTCCACCTCACTCTCCTCATCGCTGCGTTCATCACGCTCCACCTATGACGAAAAAACTCAATAAATAAAACAATTTTTGGCACTGAATGACTGTGCTCATTGTCATTTGCATTCTTCTCACCTTGCCCAGGAACACAAACTTGTAGACCATTCGCAGGATGAGATAAGCCCAGAAGATGTGCAGAGCCTGCAGCACTAACAGCAGCGTATTGAAGAAATAGTAACCGCAGAAGGGCTGGAAGAATTCTAGAGACACCACCAGGGTTGTGTGGAGCACTCTGGGAAACAAACACAGTAAGACACAGCCAGTTTCAGTATCCAGCACCAACTCTTTCCACCACTCAACTGGCAAAATCTACTCTTTGCCAGGGACTGTAAGCCTGCTGCTCTCAGCTAAGAAACCAGTGATGTCAGGATGCATGAGGAAATACGAGACAACATGGACACGGTTGGGTGCTCCAGAACAACGGAGCAGTTCCAACAAAACATTAGCACACACTAAAGGAACTACAAAAACAACATTCACAAAGTGTCAGTGTATGATGCAATATAAAAATCTGAGTGAAATTTGGTCGCTGCATAAAAAATTGTATAATGTCATGTGTTTCTTGCTGGGAAATTTCCACATCTGGTGACACAATTTCAATGCAAAACTGTGAGATAAAAATAAGAAAAAAACATAAATAAAGTATCATATTATACATCAGCCTGATGGTTTACCTGAAAGGTAACACCAACAGCCTCGTCACCAGGAAGACCAGAGAGAAGATGACAAACAGCGAGTCACACGTCTTCGTCCAGCCGGCATAGTGAAACATCTTGGCAGACTTTCAGAAGAAAAAGTACCTGTTAGTTATCAGTAATTGCAAAGAAAAGAGTGACCAAACACCCTTACAGCTTACAGCTCTGATGTATGCAATCCTTTGCTTTTCGCTGATGCCGTTTCTAGAGCAACTTTCAGGGAGTGGCAAAAAAAGAGGTTCAGTGTTTCAAACTGACTGTTGGACAATCTCCCTAAACACTTACCTACCCTGACCTTATTTCATCAATTTTTACTTTACTTCAACTAGTCCAATTTTGAAATTTTAAACAAGAAAAACTTCTTCAAACTTCAATTCTTCAAATGTTGCTTATAGCCTTCCTTTAAGTTGAAATCCTAGAAGCAGCGTTGAGAATTAAAAGCATGTTCTCCAAAATGAGATCTCCATCATTTAAATGTAATGCCTGTTTAAAATGAGTGTCAGAGGACAGAGATGAATGAATTCAGGCAATGAAGTTCAGAATAGTGATTAATATGTGATTAATAATCTATAATTATTAAATATAATAGGGTTATCCGTTTATAATATACCAAAACAGTTCCCCTCCTCAGACACACACCTGGCTGTGCAGAGTTACTGGTTTGAATATGACACCCACATGTCCCTTTATGTGCCAGGCGACACCCAGTCATGCCTGAGGTCACATGACAAGCTCTACATATTTCCTCCACTCTGAGATGACACTGACAGTCTTGATTTTCAGATGTTATCAGTGAAATGTTACACCCAGGAAGATCAGCCACATAAAAACAAGGACAAAGGACCTACTGTCTCGCTGAGGGACTTGCAGATAATAATTTTACAGCCACAAAGGTTATTTTTATTTTTACCACTGGCCATAATGCTTTTCTGTGTACAGCTCAGGTCATACCGGATGTGGGGTTATAATGTGTTAAGGACAGGAAGACTTCCGCAATAAACACACAATGGCTGTATTCAAGTCAAGTTCCTTGCGATCTTCGTACTGAGTTTTGTGCATTGTACGTTGGTAGACAAAATTCATTCAACTTTCAAAACATTTTAATGATTTTAGCATTTCCTCCTTCCTTTTTCTCAACATTGTCCAACGAATCAATTCAGATTGAAGTTCAGGTGTGACGTTTTACCTCCAGAAGGAAGTCAGAAGAGTCGTGCACCAGCATCACCAGAGTGCCAACCCTCACATAGTTTCCACAGTAGGAGAAACCAATGAGGAATATGGTGGCGATGTGATGGATTACCTGCTCCTTGAAATCCTGGAACACACACACGAACACACAGAGACCACACAGTATGAGGAAGACATATATGGTAGCATAACCAAGACTTCAGCAGCCCTCCATCTGTGGTCTTGTTCATCAGTCCTGTCCAAGTATTGGAAAGGAAGATTTACATGTTGTCTGGAGTGATTCGTTGCTGTGTTTGAAACTGAAATATCTATGATCAGCAGCTTGGAGCCTCTGGTGAATCACACAAAACCACATTTTGTTTTCTCAAATAATTTAAGAAATTGCCCAAGAAAGCTGCTGCAGCTGCAAGTATCTCAAATTGTTCCCTCAGAACACAGAAACATGAAAAATAGATGAATTACACTGATTATTTACTGCAAATTCTGTATTTAAAGCATCTTAGTAACACAGCAACGTCTATCTGAGTAGTTTAGAGCACATTATCATAAGTCAATTTCTTCCTCTATTTTTATGTCAGTGAATTTTACAGTATGTGCTAATCTCTTACTAAAGATTTCAAATCCTGCAACGCACAGTTTTAAAATGAGAGCGAACGCAAAGTACACAAAGTTATGATGTAATAGCAGATAATCCAGAGAATAATCCGTATTAAGTTTAATCGCGCAAGAGGAAAAACAACATTTGGATTACACTGCGCAAAAAAANAAAAAAAAGGCAATGAGTGACGACATTTAGCTTTTTGGTGGACTAAAAGTTCAAATCTCGGACACAAAATGAGAGGAAACGCAAAGGAAACCATCAGAAAAAAAACAGGGCGTTGCTGTGAGGTTTTAAGTTAATGTGTGTGTGTGTGTTTGTGTGTCTTGAGGAGAGGGAAAATACATCCTTAAAAACCGAGCTAACACTCACTTTTCGCTTGACATCCACAGAGACACACAGAAGCAGCGACAAATAGAAGCCCAGTTCCAGGATGTAATACCACTGATGAGCCTCGGCCACTGGCTGCAGAACGAGAGGAGGAGAGAAACGTCAAAGTCGAACTTTACATTCACTGGTATGTGGCTGCAACAGAAGCTTTTCCATCACCCTGCTTATCTGTGTAGCCTCAGGACAACATACCGTAGATGAGTGCTGAAGCATTTACAGGCAGCAAAGCAAAACACTCTAAAAACACATTCTGTGAAACTCTTGCTAGTTTTACAAAAATGTATGTTGTTCAACTATATGCTGTTCAAAAGCAAAAGGAGTAGAATTATTACTCATATTGCAGAGGGACTTTGGCCCCTCCTGCATGTGTGTATTGAGAAACATATGAAGATTTGGGAGGGTTGAAGGTAATGGGACCCCCAAAAGCAGCCTTTGTCCCAAAACTACGCAGGATTCCACACGACTGAGCATTTACAGCTTCATTCTGTCTGGTTGGTTTATGTGTGCGTGAAGTCGAGCAAGCATTCAGTGTTTCCAAAGCTCTTAACGGTCAGATAATAACTCCTTCACATTCCCATAAAGGAAATACTGTATATTAGCAAACCTGCTTTCAAAAAGAGGAAGTGTTTTTATCCACAGAAAGTGGTGGTGTACTATCTCAAATCAAAACACACAGCATTCAGAGTCTGCAGCACCACAATGGTAGGAAGTCGACTGAGGTATTTAACCCCTAAAAACACATCCTTTCTCTCTGCCAGAGGCCACAAGACCTCAGACAAGGGGAAAAAAAGGTCTGCAGCAGTATTGCCTGCAGGAGCTGTAATCAGTCAAACTGCAGATACGGAAAGCTTTGCATTTGCTCTACTGTTTTTATGTTCGAGGCCATGACCCCACAAGGAGGGGCTGTCTTCCCCGGAGGAATGCTGACCTGTCGGCATAACTAACTGTCATCAGCGCAGCAGAGATATTAACTTTTCAAAACAATCTAGAAACACAAAAACATTCAGGCAAACTGTAAAGGAAGTGAAGGAGTGGAGATGAAAGTTAGTGGGTGGGTGGAGTGTTCTGACCAATGTGCCTAAATCCCTCTACACAGACTCAAGACTTTGTTTTGTTGGGTCCCTCCCAGCTATTGTTTTTTCTACTCACTGTTCTTTTAAAGGTGTTAGTGTATGTCCCAGTTGTGCTAGAGATATACAGAGTAACAATTATTCTCACTATCAATAAATTTGTTGTTTATTTTTCAAGTCTATAAATTGTCAGGAAATAGTGAAAATTGCCAATTGCTAGTTTAAATAGCCCAAAGTGATGTTTTTAAATGTTTTGTTTTGTCCGACCAAGAGTCCCAAGCCAAAGATATTCCGTTTACAATCA
The DNA here is from genome assembly GCA_003416845.1 of Oplegnathus fasciatus. Classification (NCBI taxonomy): domain Eukaryota; kingdom Metazoa; phylum Chordata; class Actinopteri; order Centrarchiformes; family Oplegnathidae; genus Oplegnathus; species Oplegnathus fasciatus. The sequence continues at coordinate 1,817,946 of NTHP01000050.1, read as the reverse complement.
TATAAAATGAAGAAAAGGAGCAAAACCTCACATTTGAGAAGCTGGAATAAGCGAATGTTTGGCATTTTTGCTCGATCAATTGATTATCGAAAGAACAAGACACAATCTGGCCTCATAAATCAGGTAACTTTTATGTACTTTTCTTTAATTCTAGAAATGCGATTAATCTTCAGTTGAACAACTAATCAATCAATCTACTAATTGTTTCAGCACTATTTTGTACAATGATCGAAGCCTATTCTGTTGTATCTATTAATTAAAAAAACAACAAGATATCAAGTGTTTAAAATAACCGAAAGTTCTTACAGGCATTTCTGGAATGAAAGAAAAGCACATTTATGAGACCACATTGTTTCTTTAAATACTGCCTGACAATGTCTGACAGTTTTCATCAACAACATCAAAACTTTCATTTTAAATCATGCTATTTCCTGCTCACCTGTTTGGGATAACCCCTCCAACACTCTCTCTGATCCCAGAACCATGGAGTCTGGAAGATCAAACAATCAGCACAGTCTTCACATGATACTTAATAAAGTTACAACGTGTGTGACTGTGACGCCACATGGACTTATGAAATGTATTACTGCTCCTGATCTATTCCTACACATTGTATCTTGTTTATCTTTTAAAAGAAGGAAATGAAAGTGACTAACAGACTTACATTAATTAAAGAGCCGAGTCCTGCAGCGAACGCTACGAGGTAGAAGACAAAACGCCAGCTGCACAGATAAAAATAAACACCATCATTCGTTAGAGGCTACGGTATAAATTAAATTAGTGAATTAGTTTTATCAGGAACAAATTGAAGAAATGTCAAAGAGGCATGTTGTACAGCAGTACTACGTATTACACATGAATATGAAAGGTTTCATTCCAACATGCTGAATTTTACTGATGTAATTCCCTTTTGGAAAAAGAAGTCTTCAAAACAAACATGGCTCAGACTTCAAACATGGCAATTAGCTTTTTTCCTGTAAAGTTAGACCTCATTCTATTTTGAAATAAGACATTTTACATCAAGATATGAGACTTTACATATATATCATTTGCTGAAGAGACTTCAGTATAAATATGTCTACATCCACCATGTAAAATGAATAAAAGAAACACTAGGCAATTTGCACATTGATGGCAAACTATGCAGCAGCAAGAATTTTAAACTTTAACCGTAACATGACATCAGTAACCTAAAGGGAAGCAGTTTCCTTTAAATAGAGCACTACCCCGCTGCTGTTCAGTTGAGCATTTACACTTCACTCTTTGAAACATCCATTTCTCACAGAAAAGATTTGCTCCCTGTGAACAACCCAGGCAACAAACCTGCAGTTAGCCAAACACTGCAAATCTACACCATCTCAGTCTGAGTGGTGCGCTGCAGCAGCTCCACTTTGGCATTCGGCCTGACAAGATCGATTTACTTTCCCTTAAACATTTAGCCTGCTGCAGCTCTAAAGGACAGGCCATGTTTGAGAAAACAAAAAACTCACGAGGCCTCGCAGAACTTTTTGGTGTTGCTGGGTCGGTCCTGGTTCCTTCTGTGTCTGAACCAGGTCTGGATCTTTCTCTCTGAGAGTCCACACTGCTTCGCCAAGCTCACCACCTCACTCTGAACACACAAATATACAAATACATATTTACACATACAGTGTGGGTGCACACATACAGGGTTAGACTCAACTTTGTACTGGAGACAATGAGACAATTTTTATGCTACAAGCTGCTGGCTGCTCTCTCACTCACTGAGATGCAATATTTCACATGTGATACATCACCAGCCAGAGCTTCTTACTGACATCTGTGTTACTACTTCATTACAGGAAAATGCAGATCATACAAGCTGCATATTTGACCTGTCAAAATGGAGGACTCCTACACTGATAAATGTGCTTAATCGAACCACTTGTTCTGCACTGATGAGTCTGTAACAAGACTACTGTGTGTCTGATGTCCCCTGCTCTCTCTTTCTGCATCCTGATACTTTACACGGGGTTGTGGTACTGGTGCTAGAAGAAACCTAATTACTTTCCCCTGACTGTATTGTGCAAATGCATCTTCGATATATCCGTGTGTCTGTGGCCTGGTATTTACATGGTAGTACAACAAAGGCATCAGACAGGCGCCGCAGGGAAATAGATGATTTGCAAATAAGTCAGAGCACACATGCACATGCAGCAGTGCATTTTCATTTGATATGTCAAGTCACGTCTTGTCCTGACAGGTGCAGAGCACTGCTTGTCTGCACAGGAACATCAGTGTCACAATGCCGAACGAAACAAGAGGAGGGTGGAGAAGTTCCATGTGAACTTCTCTGTAACTTGCTTGCAGCTGTTCACTCATTAAGGGAAAAGAACAGAACTTTCTCTGCACAAAGGAACAATAACAATTACACAGTAATTGCATTGTTGTTGTGCTATTCTTTGACGTAGAGGTTAACTAACATTTTCTGATTGATAGTTTCACAGAAGGAAATGATGGCAATTAAAGGTGATAATGATAACTGAGGAGAACAGTCACCATACTGATGGTGGAGCTATTTAAAGGAATGATCATTTTCTCACACTGTAGAGCAAACACACCTAACATAAAACATTTCAACTTCCTGTATCGTGACTAATCATTGTATCTTTGTAACACATCAGCCACTTGGCCTCAGTGTGACTTATGGAAATTAGGTGAATCTCTCCGGGGACTTCCTTTTTTTTTTTCCAACAGTTCCTTGTTCCGAGACATCTGACAACTCATCCAACAGCCGAACAATCTTGCTCTTCAGCCAAGATGCACCCACACTAACAACACATATGAAACTGTGCTCGTACTTCTCATGCATTTTCACATCTACCTTTTCCCTTTCTGCATTTGGGTTTGCAAATGTATGCAAACCTCTTCGCGCTTGCGTCACACATTTTCCCTCAGTGTTCCTGACTATTACAAACACACTGAGCATTGTGAGTGGGAGGCTCAAGGTGAGAACTCATATTAAGCTTTGCATCTATTCTGCAGGGTTATACAGCATATCTGTGTCTTATCTCCTCCCGCTGTAACCAGGGGCGTAGGTTTGGTTTCAGAAGTGTGGGGGACATAATGAGATCAAGGATCAAGAAAAATTACATTTATATTATCTAGCAAATAATACAGTATAATAAAACTGGTTATCATGCTTTCAATAATAATGGAAATGCTGTGTAAACTGCTGTATTATTAGAGCAATAAAACTACTTACAATCACATTTATAATAGTATAATGGCTGTATGATGTTTTTTTTACTAACATTAACATTCTCCTCTCTTTTTATTATTGCTCTGCATTCTTATAAATTATTTCAAGACCTTTTTAATTTCTAATTGTGTATTCTTTTTTTTAGGATAATATCTGTCCAGAGACTGCAGATGAAAAATAAACTCTTGGCACATTTACAGCAATGTTTACCTATTAATGTGCTAAAGTAAATGTCTGCAGATCCTCATCTCAGGCTGCATACAGCCCCAACAAGGGCCGCCTGTATAAAGCCTGTGAAGTGAAACTCTGGGCAAATAAAGTCCATAAAGTGCTTGCCACTGCTCACAAAGGTTATTGCTGTGAGCGCACGGTAATAACTGAAGGCTACCTAAATGAACATCTTTTTTCAACTCAGCATAAGAGGATGGAGATTTAAGAGATTTTAGTGAGTGAACCAAACTGAAGATGTAAAATTGGAGGGAACTAAATTAGGATTTGGAAATTATTGATGAGAGACATGAGAGGTTTTCTGTCAAAAACAGGGAAGGCAAGAGCAGGAATACGAACTTGCGATGGTTGCCGTCTGTTCTGTTTGTAGAAGGTCTCCAGCTTTGGGACAGAAGCGGCTCGAATCCGAATCCGGTCCTTCACACCTAAACTTTTGCTTAATGGGACGGCGACGAGCCTGAGAGGACAGAGAACAGGAGAGAAAAGAAAAAATGTTTTGTTTTTCAAATCAACTTCAATCTTGATAGCACAACAAACTGGTTTATAATTCCAGAGGGATTAATGTGAGATGACATTACCAGCTGTCCAATGAGATCCTACCACAGTACAGTATAGAGTAATGGCAACAACATAGCTCATTATGCAGCTCATGGCGGTCTGTAGAGCCGCTCCCATGGGCGTATTGTGACATTTGGCCAGACAGCCTTTGTCATTAGCTGATATATGGCATCAAGAGACACTTGATCTGAGTGTGTGCGTTACAGAGAGATGGAGACAGACAGAGAAGAGTAAGGACAATGTGAGTGTATAAGCACCGGAGAGATGTTTTGATAAATGTGTGTGTGTGTGCGTATGTGTGTGCACGTGCACAATCACATGTGTGTAACTCTAGCTCAGAGATAATCATCCTGAAGTGGGCAGGGAGGGAGAGATCAGAGAGAATGAGAAGGTCAGGAAAGCTTAACGCAGAGACAAACATGGTCTCTGGTTACAGGAACTTCTAACACACACACACACACACACACACACACACACACACACACACACACACCCCTACCTCAATACAGGAACAGCTGCTGCCCGGGATGATCAAATGAAGACACACCTTTTCACCTTCCAGCTGACTGACAGCTCCTCAGACGTAAGCAACACCTTAATACTTCACTGTCCACCACAACAACTAACACACAGTTGGACCACACATTACACACCACTTACACACACAGGTGCATGCTGGTATTCAGCATCTGCTACTGTTCACTGACCCCTCCTCCACCGCTAATACATCTAACGTTACTACTCTGCTAATAAATACCTAATGAAGGTACAGACAAGCCTTTAAGTCAAACAATGGTACTAATCTTACGCAGCCCCTGCCGAGCAAGCTCACGCAGTTTTTCAACTTTTGGACAGGTAGCGCAGTAGCTGATAAGGGAAAGCATGCAAAAACGAGTCTCCTATCTGCTCATCCATCACATGTCTGCGCATCCTCTCTCCATCATTCTCAGCTCCCGTCCTGCTACCAGCGAAACTAGTTAAGTGTACAGGGCTGACAGTTTACAGTTTTACAGCAGCCTTGTTGTTCAAGGGTCAACTTACAGTCACACACTTCTGAGCCCATTTACAATTTCCATAATACAGTGACCTTTATAAAGACAAATGTTGTAATAATATGATTTTATAGATTTCCTCCCTCATGTTGTCTCATTTCTGATTTGTTTGTCCTAATTAATTACAAGTTCACCAGATTCCAGGTTTCTGGAGTGCACTGTGGACTGGTTGGTTAAACTTAAACTTCAAAGTAATTGGTTGTCGTAGCTATTCTTAAACTGAGGTCAGTAAGAGATCACTGTCCAGTCCTATAACATCACATCTTCTTGTATTGATACAGCGGTGCCAGAAAAGTGTTAAAGTGTGCACAGAAAATGTTCTGTAAAGAAATGATCTCATACTTTAATGCCATTTTGTTTTCATCAAGTGTCTGAACCTCCTTCAGCTGGACAGTGCACCTTTAAGTGCTCATTCATATTGAGCAGCCCTAGATACGAGCATCACCTAAGTATTTTAATGGAAGTATTGAAAGCTGTAATGTATATTAGGGCTGCTACTAATGATAATTTTCGATTATTTTGAAACATATATCCTCCCAACGTGACTTCATCAAATGTCTTGTTTTGCCCAACCAACAGTCCAAAACCCAATAAGATGATATTTACTATCATGTAAGACCAAGAAAAGCAACAACTTATTACATTTTTTGGTATTTTTGCTTGAAAAATGACTTAAATGATGAATCCATTATCAAAATAGTTGCAGATTAATGTTCTGTCGATCGACTAATACCGACTAATCGGACTGTTAATATGTACATATAGCCTTAAATGCTGTGAAGTGCTTCAAAATATGACTAAAACTTCC
>NTHP01000050.1:1800904-1811911 GCA_003416845.1 Oplegnathus fasciatus | reverse complement strand
TATACATCACATTTTATAAGGCCAGTCCCTCCGGGAGCAGAGAGGGCTTTCACAGAGTCAGCAGCTAAAACTGTCTATTCATGATGCCTGCCTCCCACTGCTTGTCTGATCTACACCCTCCGTCCACTGGGTGCACTAATGAAGGGTAAAGGAGCCATTATCCTGAGCCACGCAGGCAGTTTGGCAGGCAGCAAACTAGTCTGCCAGCCAGCCAGCCAGCCAGCATGACCAGTGCAAGTGAAAGAGGAAATAAGACGCACACAATGTGTTTAAACAGACAGTCCCTATCATGCTTAACTGTTTCCTTGACACTGACGCAACACATTCAGTCAATTATACATCATTTGAGATCACAGTTGTAGGTCCACCATAAATATTGAAAACTTACTGCTCCAGCGAGTCAAGCACAGCAGATGTCATAGTTAATGGCAACAATGAAAAGGTAGATCTTGCATCTGTGATTTCATGGTCCAGCTGTGATGGAGGCAGGTGTGTCTCACCTCTCAAAGACATATCTGAGGGCTATAAAGGCGAAGGCCAGCGGGAAGGTGTAGATAAGATCCCTGGGTAGAGGAAAGCGGCCCTCGTCCTCCTTCATCTCGATGTCCTGCCAGCGGACACCGTGAGGAAGCCAGTACTCCTCCCGCCACAGCCATTCATTTAACAGGGCCTCCATCCTGAGGGGAGGAGGGGAGGAGAACAGTGTTTCATGTGAGTGTTTGCAGACCTGACCTGCTAAAACATTGATGTCTTATTCATATTTAAGCCAAACAGCAGCTGAATTCGACACACAGGGGGAGCGAAGCAGCGTCTTGCATGTTCACACTTTACATTGATCTAACTACTCCAGGGTGCAACTAATGGTTATTTTCATTATTGATCCATCTGCAGATTATTTTCTTGATCACTTGATCTTAATTGATTAATTGTTGGTCTATAAAAGACCAGAACACAGCGAAAAATGCAATTTAAATTTCCCAGAGTCCAAGACAGCATCTTCAAAGTCCTTGTTGTCCAAAATCCAAAGATATCAATCATGTGTGACTAAGAAAAGCAGCAAAGCATGACATTTGAGAGGCTAAAACAGAGAAGGTTTGGCAGGTTTTGCTTGAAAAAATGACAGAAACAATTAATATATTATCAGAATAGTCGCAGCTTCATTTACTGCCGGCTAATCGATTAATCGACAAATAGTTTCCAGCTCTACACCACACATTAGCTGTTGGTTTGGCCACAACAGTACATTATAACAACATATGGGCCTCCATCCAAGCACGAGTCTCTATAAGTATCCCAACAACACCTGAACGCAGCCTTGATGCATTCAAGTACTGTATCAGAAACGCACACACGCACGCGCAGACAAACACGCTCATAAACACACAGACATAGACACAAACACACACACCATTTCCTGTGGTTATGAAATCCCATGCTGAAATTGATCGACTGGAGTTTAGAAGCTGCTACATTGATCGGCTCATTGATTATAGCGATACAGCGTGACAGCGTATGTTAAAGCCTCCGTGACAAACCAAAACACCCCGCGCACAATAGCGAGGCTACCATAAACACAACACACACGCTCCTTCTCTGCATATACAGATACATCAGGTTATTTGTTAATTATTATGATTGTAGTTATTTGATAATCCCATGAAGTCTGGCAGCCGCAGGAAGGAAACCCTCCTCTCACATCCAGCCGAATAGCCTCGAGCTGAACATCTCCATCAACAAAACAGCCTCCCCTTTTAATCACATGTATCCATTTTAAACAGCAGAAACCCCGCAAAACATCTCATTATTGCTCCATAACAAAACACAAGTGCGACATTGCGGTTACCTGTCCGCGCTCCTGTGATGGGGATGAGAAGCGTACAGCGGCAGACGCCAGAGGAGGAGCGTGTTTGACGCAACCTGCTCCTGCTGAGGGCGGAGACAGGCACGCGCCGTCATCATCATCACCATCATCATCTCATTGGGTTTTCTGTCACCAGGCGTGAGATAAGCATCATTTCAGAGCAGCCGAAACATATTCTAAGAGCCATCATGATGGTGCGTTACAGCATGTCGTCATTCCTCTGTCGACAGACGCACTAATGAGAATGTGACATCTTATCATTCACTGCAATCAAAAAATCAGTTTGTGTCATATTTAGTGTCGCAGTCTTCTGCATAAGATTTTCTGTTTGGCTTACTGTAGAGCCATTTGTTTCAGGACTTTTCACATACTCGATATCCACCAACAAGAGTGATTTTATTTGCATTTATTAAAACTATTCAAACAAGTTCATCTGCTGTGTAAACAAGTGGAAAAAACATGTTTTGCAGTGCTAAGTGAGTCACTAATTTGTGCATAACCTGCTGAAACTGCAGGAGCCGAGCATCTATGTACATGATTTTGTTTTGTTTTTTTCTCTTTTAAAAAATTAATTTCATTTTATGCACATTTGGCTGTTAGTCATGAGCGGGGGGAATTTCTGGAGAAAATCACAGGAGTCTGAGTGATGTCCTACTTTCCTCTTGTTCTACTTCCTGAGGTGAGTGGAGGGAAATAAACAGAGATGCTGGAGTGCAAGAATAAAAAGAAGGCAGCGCTTTCATCAAGGATTTCTTTGCAGAGGATCAATATACAGATGTATTTGTCACTCCTCAAAGCATCTCCTTACTGTGCTGCACCAAAAGAAAGAGGAGTGCATGAGATCACACTGTTGTTTTGTAGAACTAGCATACACGCAACAGAGAAGAACATAATGGGAAGTAATTAGAGGGACTTAATTTTGCTTTAAATTTTCTGTTAGAGAGTTGATCTTACACTAACAATAGAGGTCTTTATGCCAATAGGGGATATTACCTGAGTATTTACCAGAACACAGAGCTTTCAACAAGCATGTTTGCGTCAGCACCTTCTTTATTGTCACTCATGGCCTGAGGATACATTGGCAAACATGTTGTTTTTTTTTTTGTTATATTGTAGTTTTCATCAGAGAGGAAACATGTTTTCACTGTACTGGGTGGATTCAGGAAACTACACCAAAGCTGGCAGAGAAAGGAAATCCAGTATGGGCATAATTCCTGTCTCTGATGTTGTTTATCAATCAACAGTCACATTTCAGATAGCTGATAAGATTTAGAACCGTGCTCACATGACGCTGCCTTTCATACCAGTCATATTCTAACAGTGCTTACAGAGAGAAAGGCCTCAGGGGGAACATTACTCCCAGCAGCTGTTTATGTAGATAATATATAAAAACTCTCTGTTCTCTTTGTATTGCAAAAACCTTTAAGCTATGAATCATGATGTAATGTTTGGAGGCAGATAGTGATGGAATTTATTAACATTCACGTAATGGATATCAGAATCCACATTTGTCATATTTTACTTTAAAAAAAAGCCAAAATTTCTTCTCGCTTCTTCTCACACAGAGATAAAGTAAGCACCGTAAACATACACTGAGTGGCCACTTTATTAGGTACACCTGTACAATCTAATGCAATTCTATACAACAGCTCTGCTACAAATTTTACCTTCATAATGATCAGTTTTTGTTGACTTTGTCTGAAATGTGTAAATTCAATTCTATGTTTTATCACTGAGGTCACAGTTAGTGGTGCTGTTGTACTGGACTACATTATATTCAGAGGTGTTTTTGACATCTTGCCCCCTCATGTTTGTAAAATAGGGAGAACAAAAAATAAGAAACACCTCTAAGTGTAATGCAGACAAAGTCAACAAAAACTGAACGTTATAAACTTAGTAAAGGTTGAATTTATAGCAGAGCTGTTGTATTGCATTGAATTAAGTGGCCACTTGCTCATGTCATGCGTAGTTCAATCCATTCACCAAAGCTTGTATATAAAGGAAATGATTGCCCTGTGTCACGTAATCTTTAACCTCTTTACAGTCCTGAAGTAGGAGGTGTACTTCCAGGTATCCTGGCTTGTGGAGGTTAAAGTCCTATTTCATGTCTACACTGACAATGACTGGCAGTTGGGTCTCTGCCCAATTTGCTATCATATATTGAGCCTTGAGGGCAAAGCCTGAAGAAAATTAAATGGAGAATATTCACAGTAACCCTAGATCTGTGAGTACCGGCAGATTCCTGTAACAACCACTTCCTGAGTTATTCACTTTGCCAGACAGTAAATTCAAACTTTGTGTAGTGCTCCACAGGTATGAACGGGCAAACCTGTAGAGTAGACAGCTCCACCTGTGCTCGCAGGGTTACAATATGCTATTTGCTTTAATTGATCTCGTTAAAGAATGCCCGGCTCTCTGCGTGTGCGTTCTCTAATCCAACATATGTCTTTCTTTTCTGTCCTACTGTAAGTATGTTGTTTAGTTTGCAGGACTTGTTCATGATGGAGACAGGACATGTGACTGATGAGGCAGCTATGATGGAGAGATGAAGAGATTTTTCTGTCTGCTGCTGTGGAATTCTTGAGATATGTGTGACAGGTCGATTGCATGCTATAATTTTGCAGGAACCAGTGAGTGTGTACTGTATACACACATATACACACTGTTCTTCTGGCCTCTGACAGTGATTTACAGTCAAAGGTTTGTTTTCAGGATTACAATTAATTTTCCATGTGAGGCCTTTGCTTTCCAGAGCTGCAACACTCAAACCCTGATAAGCCCTCTGGTTGACAGGTGTAACTGTGTTGCCATAATGATCTCATCTCTGCAGTGAGGGCAGAGATGGGTGTGTCCTGTTATCACTGCATGTTTTGCGTTGGCCAGCTGTTGTCAGAGCTAATGTTTTTTACGTCCTCATACTTGTAGGATGACCCGCTTCCTGTATACTCACACAAGCACACCTACAGGTCTGTACTGACATAAAGTGGTTGCATAAATGTGTATGTACACTCATATCATGCACAGTCATTTCTTTACTTCCTTGTCACACACTCAGGGTTTAATGAATGTCCTTAAAGTAAGCCATCAGCAAACATATGAGACATAATTATATTATGAACACCGGAGGCGGAATGTAGGCTGTCTGGAGTAGTAGCAGGTTACCTCATTTAGTCCATCAGGCTGGTAGACAGCAAACACACACATACAGACGTCAGCTTACACACAGGTAATGGAGAGAAAGAAAGGCACCAATTGAATCTGATGAATATTCTGCGACATTTTAAAAGAGCAGTGATGCAAAAAGGGAACCCAATGTTGGTTTTGAAATGAGACCATGTGGTTTTATAGAGTGGTTTTCTCATGGTGTCAGTGTGTGCCCAGACAAGCCAATGTGTGATAGGTGTGTGTGTGTGTGTGTGTGTGTGTGTGTGTGTGTGTTGGATAACTGCTATATCCTGTAATTGGTATAATGAGCGGAACATTGGTGTCCAAACAAGTATGACAGCAGCTGAGTTCATTTCCTGTTTTACGGCCAATCACAACAACAGATGCACAAACACGACACAGCGGGTTAGGTGGTAAATGTTAATGCTGAGGCTACAGATACTTTGAATTTGTTCAACTTCAAACCATGTGTAAAAGTTACCTAGTCTGTACAAATAATGTGTTCATGTACATGTTAAGAAACATTGAATGCCTACTGCCTTTTCTTGTACTCCCAATGGAGTCCTAATGACATTCGATTCTAGCCTTTTTATCTCTCCTCTCCTCTGTGATGAAAGCTTTCTCTGCTTTCTAATGGCTAATGCAGTTTGTTCTTGGCGTGACCTGCAGCCACAAGGGGGCTACAACATGCAAAAACAGTTTGGATAAAAATACAGCAAGTATAAATATAGGTAGTGTGATCTTTGGAAATAGTAAGCAAAGTGAAACAAGTCACCACAGTGTGGTTCAGCTAAATGCTATGTTCACAATGACAATTCTCACATGCTGATGCTTAGCAGGTATAATGTTTACCATGTGCACCATTTTAATTCAGCGTGTTAGCATGCTAACATTTGCTGATAAGCTGAGGCTGATGGGAATGTTAATAGTTGAGCAGGTATTTGGTCATAAACCAAAGTATTGGACAAAGTGAAATTCTGACCAGATGATGGAGCTAGATGAAAGCTTAATGGAGCACCAAAGTTATTATAATTCATCCTGAGGGGGACATGAATGTGTGTAACAAATTTCATGGCAATCCATCCAATAGTTGTTGAAATATTTCAGTCTGGACCAAAGTGGTAAACCGACCGACCAGCTGACTGACCGACTGACAGACTGACATTACCATCCATAGAGCCGCGCTGCTACCGTGGCTAAAAACACAACAACTCTACACGCACAACGCACACCATCTACGTCCAACCACTTTCTCTGGGCTCTGCAGGCCTTGAGGAATAGGGATCGTGAAGGCCTCTGCAAGACCCCTAGTTCTTAGCTGTGTACCCCTCTGTCTGGGCCAACAATAACACAGCCGGGGAGGTGGGGAATGTGCACAGGAAACCAGTGCTTCGCAGCAGCAGCAGCGGTGGCGGCTCTGAGCCTGGCTGAGCTGAGCTGAGCTGCTGAGGACCTGGTTGGAGCACAGGCATGTTTCAGCTGGGGCCAGGGGGGCTCCTCCAGGAAACACACACACACACTGCTTTCCCACGAGACCCTGAATGGGGATTACAGTGTGCGCAAAAGCACACATGCACATATAACCATTAACTGTTTGTCTAGACACACAAGAGCATACACAGGCACATTTTTATAGGTTACACACACGATGATGTTCATGTGTTTCATCTGATTTTCTCATTCTCTGCATTTCTCTTTCATTAGCACACACGCATAGACATACAGTCTCCTTAGCACAAGCCCTCCTGATCTTCTTTTTGTCTAATATCCCCCTGGTCTCTGTGAGTTTTGACACTCCCTGTCATCCCCTTCTCCCTCTCTCTGCCAGGTGTTTTGTCGGCTGCCAACACAACGGGGCCTCTGTTCTCAGCTCCCTGTGGAGGACTGCTGGGAAGCTCTCACATGCATGCTCTCTTTCTGTGTTTCCCCTCTTTTTCCGTTTCTCTCTGTCCCTCCCTCTATTAATTTCTCTCTCGGAGCATTCCTCGAGCTCTCCACTGTTGTTTCTCATTCTTTTGTCTGTTGTTTTTGGCGTCAGGTCTCCCTCGGACCCCCAGAGTGAGACCAGTTAGCTCTCCAGCTCTAAGCTCTAAAGACAACAGAGCAAGGCCTCCTCTTCCTAACATGCACTCTATCTGAGACCAGGCTAACACAACAACTGGAGGCATTATAGTAAAAATGGTGCTCCTGGGGTAATTGGAAGTCTCCCTCATGGACAGGTTTTGACCTCATTCCTACACTGGACTAAAAAGTGATACCACTTTATTCCAGCAGAGGGGGACAGATATTGCAGGATCTGCATGTGACAAACAATCTCTGCCTTGCTGGTTGAGACATTTCTTTGGCACCTAACTAGTCCCCAACACTGGAATATAACTAGGTACAGCTTTAGTTACTAGTTACTTTTCAAATTAAGATTGTACATTAAAAAACATATTATGAGCTTTTAAAATAAAACACACTGTTAAAGATTAAACCAGTGGCTCCTAACCTTTTTGGCTTTTGACCTCAAAACAAAAAACAAAACAAAACAAAAAATTCTAGTTGGGGCTTCTTGTCACGTTTCAGATGTCTACGAGTTGTTAGCAGTTTCACCAAAAAGAGCCTCTCCCTCTAAACTTCTCACAACGTTTCATTTAAATAACAGTTTGAGGCCCAAAGAGTTAAAACTCTCCAATATTTCACAAGAAAACAAAGATTAGAGAAAAGTCTGAAACATTAATCCAAATGATTGTAGCAGAACTTTGTTTTTCCTTCTTTACTACCACATTAATCATCTCACAGCCCCTCAGATTTATCTTGTGACCCTTTGGGAGGGCCCTGCCCTTAGGTTGAGAACAACTACACTAAACTACCCAACTGTATATAAGTATTTAAAACTAGCTCCTCCTCGACCAACTTCAACAGTAAAATGCTGCTGACACACTGATGCATCGGTATTATTAATTTAGTTTTATCAATTGCAGATTTTCTGCAAAACATGGTTATGGTTTAAAATGCAGGACTTGTACTTGTAATGGAGTATTTTTACATTGTGGTATTGGTACTTTTACTTAGGTAAAGGAGTCCTTCTTCCACTGCTATTCCCATATACTTCCATCTCAGAACTTCATTCAAACTTTGGAAATGGTTAGTTTGAGGGAGATTTGTGGTTTTCTTGAAAATGTATTTAACCATAGAAATTTGGTTTTTGAGACAAGAAAAAATAGTGTGAAACTGTTCTCAGTCCCACAGTGTTCACTCTTCAGATGAATATTATACATAAAAATGTTCCCACAAGGATCCTTTATCCCACAATGTAAAGATCTAACCCATTATAGGAGTCACAGTTTTGTTGTTTCGCTGTCAGACTCTCATATATTGCCATTGAAACTGAAGGCTATATCCCTCTTCACTTTCCATTTTTTGACTTATGTTTTATCCCAATTTAAGTTGTCTAAACATATTTTATATCAACATGTTCTGCAGCTCACAGCCAATTAAAGCACCATCTTTCAGCTCCAGCGAGCACACTCATATTTTCTTCAGAAAACGTGGCCGTTTCCAGTTTCTTATACTGAAATGTTTTTAGAAATTTGAGATTTATCGCATGTTGTAATCTCTCTATCTTCTCTTCAGGAGCTTATAGTAAAAACCCAGAAAAGAAAGGCTGTTAATTTTTGTCTCAAAGTGAGAAATAGCGTAATTTTGTGTGATATTCACTGTCACTGCAAAAAGCTATGGCTTTCTTTGTTTTGCTGCTGACAGAACACTCAACACAACCTCCAATTAATTTCCAGAAAATGAATGAAAAAAGAACAAAGCACTCCAAGTGGTCGCCTAGTAACTGTACAATAAGAAATATTATTTTCAGGTGCATTATGTGTGCCAAGAGAACAATGGGAGTACAAAGGAGCAAGAACACTTGACCTAACACAACAAGCATGCTGTATGGGTATTCCTCACATTGCGTGTTTTTGTGTGTCTGCGTACTGACGTGTGTTTGTGTGTTTGTGTGTTTGTGTGTTTGTGTGTTTATGTGCTTGTGTGCTTGGTGAAAGGTACATTTCCATCCTTCAAGGGGACCTGAGGAGGTAAACATCATTAAACTTCAAGTGAGGAAGTTTGATTGTCAAGTATAAAGTCAGCTACAAAGCCTCTCTCACCCACCTGTTTACAGCCTTAATTAACAGGCAAACTTCAAGTCAGATGGAGGCTATGTCATCCGTCGTGTCAGGCCGGGGGTCAGTCTCTCATAGCTTCACTCTGGAAGTATTTAAGAGACCCTGAGGTCATAAGACATAACCTCCCAGAGAACCAACCAACGCTGAGTGTTGGCGTCATCGTTTGACAATAATGGGACACAGTTTCAGAGGTTATTATTCTTATAAACAGAAAAATAGAGGAGGTAAAAAAACAAAGGAACACTGCATACAAGTTTAATTTGGTTTAATCAAATTAGAAATCTTTATAAAGGTCAAATTATTCATTTTAATTGCATGCGCAGGTGTGTTCTTCATGCCAGAGTGAATTGAAACAATGTCTACCACTGAAGCAATTAATAGCAATGGAATAGAAGTGGTCGGGAAAAACAAGTCTCAATCTGCAAAACAAAACCATGAAACAACAAGAGACAATTTCAATTCGTAAAACGTTAAACCTGACACAAAATGTTCTATGTATAATCTGAACCAGATTTAAAAAAAGGACAAAAAAGAACCTGATGTGAAAACATAACTATATTAAAGCTAATGGCAACAGAAATGAACAAACCTGAGTCATGTATTTGCAAATACTTAGTGTTGTTTATTTCAAGAAACATGAAACACAGATGGGTGAGGTTTGAGTACACCAGGGCGAGTATAAGACAAGGTGAACGAAGCCAGAAGACTTTAATTCTTTCCTGTGATTCCGTAAACATTTTGTTATTTCATGTAATTTTCTTTGTGCTAAACATCTCCCACCCAGGATCAGTGTGTGTGCTCAAACAAATATTACTTGACCCAAGTTTGTATTTTTGATATTTGGATGCTGGATAATGACTCTGAGGAGACAACAGAGGTGCCCTGACTCTCACCTTCATGCTTAACTTGCACCTGCGTCTTCCGCCCAACAGCTCTGAAATGTCTGGAAAGAGAAACCAGGTGAAGCTGAGCAGTAAAATTATTGCTATGAGCCATCGCCTCTTTTCCCTGCTAACAGTACACCTCACTAATGACCTGCTATTATGTCCAGCTGGTGTTCAGCTACTTTTGTTCGGGGTAAAGTTCACAGGTATTCACAGGTACGGGTCTGTTTCTCGGCATACCTCAGCAATGAGTGCTGCCCTTTTTGCTTCAGCTACTCAGTTCTGTCCAATTCTCAAATTCAGTATATTTTGAGATCCAATCATTCATGCAGCTCTCATCTTCTCATCTTTCAGTGAAAGACTAATTTGGAAAAACTCAAGAAAAAAATGATGTTCAAGAAAACCATAATGCCGAAAAGCCATGATTGACAGATTGAGAACATGACTTTTGCAGGTCATCCACCTTCAATTGAACATTGTCACAGACTTTATTAGACAGTAGGGATGATAGATGGAGGCAAGACCTGAGACATCTACTGAAAGGAGTAGGGGGTGTACAGAAAACGAATGTTTCCGACTGGAAATAATTCAACTAGATAGTCCACTTATTTATAAATAGTTCTTACCACTTAATTCAAAGAATAAGGCTGGTGTTATTCTACACTATTTTAGGGTATTCTATAATTTTCTTGTTGTCAACAAATCCCACGAAAACACCAAAACCAACAATGTATTTGTTGGTCGCTTATTTCTTTCTGACTTCCTCTGACTGTGGCACTCAGACACAAACCAATTTCTTTCTACTGAAGATATAAATATTTGAAATGATCTGATCACACACACACACAGACACACACACATATATATACATACATGTACACACACACACACACACACATATATACATACATGTACACACACACACACACACACA
>NTHP01000050.1:1778990-1790613 GCA_003416845.1 Oplegnathus fasciatus | reverse complement strand
TTTGCAGTGACCCTTCCCTCTAAGGGGACAAGTGGACCCAAACCATGCCAGCAAAATGCCCCCCACAGCATAACGCCAGGGACACACAGGCGGCAGACGCACCGCGAAGCGCCGCGATATGACAATTCCCTGGCGAGCAGCAGCCTGGCTGTTCACGCCAGAAGCGCATTTTTCCGTGCCGATTCTGCCCCTCTGCTCTTTTGTAATCACAGGGAGAGCCGATCTTTCAGTAATAACCTCATGAATTTAGAACATAAAGCCTTTCATGTGTTCCCGGATAACACTGTACATGTATGTCCACCTCTGGAGCGCCTATAGTAATGAGTTTTTATCATGGTAAATGAATGGCCACTGTATGGACAAATTGTTTACTCCCAGTGTTGTCTAGTTAGGTCTGTAGCTTCAATGATAAACAATGGACATATTACAACCATAATAACGTGTTTGTTTATTCAGTTTATCCAGTTATCAGTGTGTTTTCTGGCCAGATTCGTTCACGGTGAAACCATCACTGCAAATTGCGAGCCGACTGTGGAGCTCCGCCCTGCGGCGTGTGAACAGCCCAATTGATTCGGTCTTAATCTTGTAAAACCAAAAAATACAGTTTGAAAACACTTCAGAAAAAGCATAAATCTCACGTTTGTGTCGCTTGTCCAAGTAAGTTTCCCAGTGCAGCGTCTTTTTTGGCTCATGGTGCTCTAAGCTGTAAAGGGCACTTTACTGCCCCCTGAGGCCGCAGGATGGAAAACTCACTGACAATTGGTGAGAACCGCACTGTAAGTGGGTGCCCCCTCTCCCCCCCCGACACGACAAACTTCGACAAGCAACACAAAGGTGAGATTAATTGTTTTTCAAACAATATTTCACGGTTTTAAAAGAGAAAAGACTTCAAGGATGAAGACTAAGTGGTTGATTTGGCACACCTCCGCCCCACCTCCATTAAAGAGCAGTGTGCTGCCGCTTTTCTGCACTTTCCTGTGGGAGCTTCCGAGACTGTCTTCCACACAGTATATGACACAGTCCCAAACGGGGCTGGTGAGGAGCTGGGACTTGGATGAGGTGAGGTCATATCTCAGTTGCCAGTTCCTAGTTTCCTAGCAACCAAAGTTACTGGTCCCAGCCAAGACATAGTCCAACACACAAAATGGCAACTTAATGGTTGACGGTTATTCAAATTTTTTTCATATTCCAGTCTTTGTACAGATTAAACAAATGATGAATGAAGTGTTTCCAGTCGTATTAAGCTAAATTAACCAGCTGCTGACTGCAGCTTATATTTAAGTACGAGAGTGACCTTCACATCTAACTCTCGGCCAGAAAGTGAATAAGCGCATTTGCTCTAAGCTGATATACTAAACATTTTAAAATGTGTTATCTCTTTTGTACAGTGCATGTTGATGGACGATATAACAGTGGTATAAAATGTCTGATAAATGGAGCCCCTGGCTCGTCACAGAGCAGCCATAACGTGCATGTGGCTGAGAGTGGACGGGGAAACTACAGCACTCCACTTCCCCCCCACCCCCACCCCGCCCTCTGCAGTCAACTTTACAGTTGGAGCGAGAAATGACCTCACCTCGTCCAAGTCCCAGCTCCCCCAAGGTTTGAACAGGAAATAGGGAGAACACCACCCCCGCCCAGCTCCTTGCACCCATTGCAGCACTCCCAAAGAGAAAACATCAACATTAGAGAAAAGTATGGAACCCAAAAAGGAAAGGTGATTAAATAAAAATACTGGCCTGTCTGTGGATGTAAAACACATAATACTTGTAACATGAGCGAACATGAGATAAACATTTAGTTCTAACCTCTGTTGTGAATTTTCAGTCTGTGAATTCCAGCCGTTGTTTGGATTCCTCTGAGAGGGAATGTTTTATGCTCCTTTGAAAATACAAAAGACGTCGCGCACATCTGAAAGCCATTAGCCCCTCAAACTGTTAGCAAGCAGTCTGAGGATTCTTTCCGCTCTCTTGGAATCCTGCTACATTTCTCTTTTTGCCTCTTTTCTCTTTTCATTTCTTTCTTTTTCTCAGGGGCCCCAACCTCTGTCTTTTGCAGTTACAAGGGTTATGGAATTTCAAAACCAGAAAGTCTTGCTCCATGGCCCACAAAAAACAAAGTCTTGCAAACTTCAGCCATATCATACACATCAACCTCTCTCCATCCCTCTCACTGCTGTATGTTTTAACAGTCATTTAACCATGAACAAACGAGCTGTGCAGAGTTACAATGTGCTCTATCACTAAGGAACAACATCACGTGTATACCCGCCTCTTCCTCTTCTGGTTCTCACAAAGCAGGCAGGGGACATGTGAGGCAGGTCTTCCCTCCTCCTCATCATCCTCTGCTGCCTAACCTCGCATAAATGGACCAATGTGTTTGTGTGCTGTTTTATGAGATCACATATTCTCATCCCCCCTTGAACACTGCCATTCTTTGTCTCCGCTCGTGTAATACTTTGAAGTTCTGCATTCCTCTCCCACTGCATCACCGGGGCAGCACAGCTGCACAAGGCCAGGTCTTTACAGAGCCAAGCAGAGCAACGCTCCGGGTAAGGTGAGGCAAGAAATGCCTGCCTTGGAAGTAAATGATGGAAAGAAAGATGGAAGAAGAGGTAGGAGGGGGGAACGAGCGTGAGAGAAGGAAATGAGAAGGGGTTGAACAGAGGAAAAATTTGAAAAGGAGGCTGAGAAATCTATCTATCTATCTATCTATCTATCTATCTATCTATCTATCTATCTGTCTGTCTGTCTGTCTGTCTGTCTGTTGGTCTTCAAATGCTTGAAGTTTTCCACTTTATGTGAGTTTGCGTGTGTTTGTTTGTGTATGTGTGTTTTTATGTGTCTTTTATGTGTGCGGTGCAGTGATCATATTTTCATCCACCCAGGGAAAACCGCCAGCGGGCCACAGGATTCCCAGCTGGGATCATCTCTAGACCCAGTCACACTCCACCCTGACCCCACAGGCTCCAACCGCAAACCCCAAGACCATGATGACACCACGAAACCAACCTCTAATCCCTCAGCCCCACCTTACCACACACACACACACACACACACACACACACGCTTTGTATGCACACACCCACACCTCCACACTCCCATGACCTTAAGGTTACCCTCTGCCAAAACATACTATGAGCTTGAGAGACAGAGAGTGAATAAATTCAGTGTGGAAAATGGGAACTGTGACAGTTAGTGATGTACATTTGAGGGCTTTGAAGCTCCACTGAGCCTCGTCATTGCCTCGTTTGACTTGCATAGCCCACAAAGAATGAAAAGAAATCCTCAAAACAATCCCCTATTTTTCCTCCAGTGTCGTTTTCTTTAAGGTTCAAACGACCCTTACCTAAACTCTGGAGCTCTTCTCACTTCTCTTTAACACATCATCATATCTCCTATACCTCCTCTGCAAATCTCAAAGGCGCATTGACAGCTACTTTCTCGCTATCAAGTACAATTACGAGCTAACACTAGGCTAGCTGAAGGAGCGTTTCCTTGGTGTGTATCCAGCTTCACCGTCTGTGTAAAGACGTGTGATTTCCAAAAGGTCTATATGGAATATCTTGCATCAGACCTGAGGCGAGGCATTTCAGAGTTACTGCACATTTGAACACCTCATAAAAGCATTCTGTGCATTCGTATCACTTTACATCTTTGAGTGTTCAACCCTGTGGTCAAAATTTCTTTTTATGTGTTTGTCAAAACCTTTACTCAAGACGAACTTTTTATGTGTATGTGCCTGTGGGAACCTCTATACAGAATGAATAATGACCTTTAGCTGTATTATATTTTACATCATGAAGGAGAATATAGCTTTGTGCATGTAATTCATGTTTGTTGCCCCCTTAGGGACAACCAGAGCTATGATACATAGCTATATACTGTAGAAAACAACTTATGGAAACAAATTTAAATCCTTTCACATAAACTCCTCCGGCACAGTCCTGCCTGTGATGACCCACAAACGCACCGGTTCACCCCCATGGACAGCGGTACAGTATGACTAATTCTGGCCATGAATCTCTCCCTGCAGAGAGGCTGTCATGGAAGTGATTTGGCTCAGCGATGGCTCTCCTGGCTGAGCTAAAGACAGTCTGAAAGCCCCCATCAGGCTCTGGTGGTCTCTCATGGTTCTTTCTTTCAGCACTGGGAGAGATCAGGCATCGCTTCAAGAATTCAACTAATACACAAGTGTGAGTGTAGAAAAAAAAAAAGCACACATCATCTCAGTTTGCACACGCTCACACGCAAAGACAAGGAGTTGCATCACAACATATCCGTCTATCAATGAATGACACTGATAATCAAAGCTGACATACATGGAATCTGAGTTAGGGGTGGGATTTAAAGGGTAGGCGGGTTTTATGTGTGTGTGTGTGTGTGTAAATGCAAAAGTGTGTAACTGTGTGTTCATGTGAGGACAATGCAATCCTCATCTGGTTCCTGTACTGGCTTGTCATCTTTTATACCATGTGAGCTACAAGAGGGACCCCAAGCTCGGCACTGCGGCAACAACCGAGCCCCCGCATTCCTGCTCCTACTGGGCCAGGCACATGTAATAATAATGAAATCTGGTCCATTTAAAACAAAATAGCTTGCTTTTATCAACGTGAACCCATGTAGTCACCACAACGCTCACCACAAGTCTCACTAGGACCACTTGTCTTTTGTGGAGTAACAGGCATTAAACCTGACAACGCAGCTTCTTATCTTGAAAGTGCATGTTCATGTTGCATGTTTGTGCCATTGAGTGTGTCTAGAGCCAACTCCTCTAAACACGAATCCAGGGCACAAACAAAAAACGTCTCCTCTTCTACTTGACCACGATTGGAAAAATCGGTGACATCACAAGCACGCACTGCTCTTGGGTAGCTTAGGCAGCCTGCTCCTCAAGCCATATGTATTTACTTTAAGTCGACATATGGTGTGTCTGTGTGTGTGTGAGAGTTTACATACGTGTATACAAATGTGTGTTCTGGAGATGGGAGACAAGTGAGTGAGGAGAAAGAGGGGAAGGGGAGGGTGGATTAGTAAAAGTATTTCCCTGGGCTCTGAAAGTACAATACACACAGACAGTGGTGTGTTTTCACTGTAGCCAGATCACTGCTTGGCGAAATGTGGTTCTGTTTAGAGGGGAGAGGGAGGGACTGCTGGGACAGAGAGAGAGAGGGAGGAAAGACAGAGAAAGGGGGGACACACACATACATACACACACACACACACACACACACACACACACACATAAATGAGCTCGAAACTCCTTAAGGGTCTAATTCTTTGTTCCCATCTATCCCAGTCTTTCATGGTGTCAGTGTGAGACTGTGAGACTCCTTAAGAGCTTCTGCAGCACACTACAAATCATCCTGCGTGACTCTGCTGCATGTTGAAGGCTGGTCCTACAGCACGCTGCATGTTCCCCATTACAATGAATCGCCATGCTCAATAGGATGAAGTGAGAGCGGGTACGAACGCACAGTGGGTTGTGTTTTGGTGTGTGTGTGTGTGTGTGTTTGTGTGTGGAAGTGAGCATGTCTGTGTCCAGGGGAATGTAGCAAAAATCTGATTTAATGGGAATTTCCCCGGTTAGCTTCACTGTTGTTTAAATCATGCGGTGGCAACAAAGCTGAACACTCATTTATCAATGAACACAATGTGGAAATGTTCATGTTTCCAAGTCAAATTTAAATACAGCCCCTGATAATTAAAAGTGGTTTTACATCATCTCTTCTCCAGAAACCCTACTCCCCCACATTCAGTTTGGTAAATTTAGATCACGCCAAGTCCTGCAGAGACGAAAAGCATGCGCACATGGTTGTAATTACCCAACTTTGTTAATCTTTGTCTTGAAAACTGGCCGGAGACATTACAACAAAACATCTCAGCCCTTTCAGGCTCACCAGAGGATTTTGGAAAATAAAGAAGAGTATTGCCAGGTAGCCTTCAGGTCCACATAATGCCCTATTGTGTAAAAAAGTATTTATGACCCTTACGAAACCTGTGTGTGTGTGAACAGAGAGAGACGATTCGAGTGTCGCTGTCCCTGGCAAATACTCTGACTCTGCTTTTTGTCCTCCAAAGAGCTTTCCAGTGACAAACAAGGTCTCTCCACTCTGATAACCAGTGGTTCTTCAGAGGTCCTTTGAAGGCTTAACGGTGTCCATCACCGCCTGAAGAACTACTTGAGTCTTCAAATGCTTCTTTGCTTCTATCGGCAGAATCATTGGATGTTCGGAGGAGTTATCTTTGATGGTTCCGAAAGCCAGCTGACCAAAGTCACTTTGACATGTATGCAGTAAAAAGCTTTAAACCACTGTCTTCCAAAGACAGTAGTAGTAGAAAGTGATGAACAACATGCAAGAACAAAAACACACTCATCTTGTGGAAAGCACAACAGGGTTTAAAGGTTTAAAATCCTATTAAAGTCATAGTAGACATAGGGAGACGTTTATGATTTTGATAGGAACATTTGTGGGGTCAAGAAAGTAGCATCAAAACAGCTTTGGTAATGAAGTGATACATATTTCACAGGTTCAGTTACAAAGGGAACAAGACAGATGTTGGACATTTCAGCAGGACAGATGTTGCCAAGTCAAGGTCTTAAACCTTTATCCCCTGTTTCTCTTCACAATCTCTCAAATCCCACAAAAGCACAAATGTTCATGTCCTGTGAAAAGTAAAGGAACTTCTCTCAGGAAAGTAACTCAAATTTGTCAATAGATGACACACTGAATATGCTATAACAACAATTTGGTTATGGTCGTGCTCACATTAAGACTATTTTCACATGAAATTAAAGTCTATTTGAGTATTTTATGCTTTTCAGTGGATTTATTTATCTAAGTTACCTTTTGTAACTGTAACAATGAATCTGCTTCGAGAATAGGCTCCTCTACTAATGTTTCTTTCAGTGTATTAAAGCCAAAAGAGTCTCCTCTCTGGAGCTACGTTGAACCGTTTTCGTTGAGAGTGGTGGAATCAGCGCACTGGGTAGAAACATTTGAGATGTGCTCAGCTGTCCTCACCAATATACCACCCAGATGGCCACTCTCTCAATGTTAACTTCCTATCAGCACTTGTGGCAACAAAGCACAAGGATGTGTCAATCACAAGCACCAGCGGGCAGAGGCAGTAAATAGCAGGACTATTTGAATAGCAGGCGTAAATTTGACACACCGTGACAGAGCAACATGCTCTTTGTGCTTTGCTGTTAACTTCATTTGCAAAGTGAGTGTGATCTGCGACAGAAGTGTGTCGAGCTAGAGGTTGTGAAATTGGTTTAATTTCCGCTAAATAACCATAAAACATGGCAACTAATCACAGTCTATTTAATACTTTGACTTGTTTTTCTGTAACTGTAATCATGGTCCATCATGACCTCTTCACCTTTCAATGGATAATGTTAGTTATCCTATTGATCTGTCATTCTTGGCTCATTTTCCACAGCCTGATGTTAATGCAAATGCTGCTCAGCAATCAGTAAAGATCATTTGCTTTGGGTGAGACTCTTATCTCATCCTGGAGGTAGCCCGAAGGAGTGTTTTTTTTTTTTTTTTGGCAGAGTGATGATAGTGAAGCCGTGTTAACCTCAGTGTGAAGGTTTAGCTGCCTGGCCCCTGTTATAACAGCTCTAGGAGTCTTGAGGAATGTGGGTTTGTCCTGCAGTCCGTTACTACCCCCTCTCTCTCTCTGTGTCTCTGCCTCACTCTGTGTCCCCTCCCCTCTCCCAAACAGGGCATTTCCCTAACTTTTCTCTTTTTCTCACAAGGCTATAGTTCAATATTCCATTCTGGGGCACATATCCTGTCTCAAATTCCGACTCTGGGCTCCTCGACGCCAAGGCACTCCAACTGTTGCAAGGTATTGTGCGCATTAGTGATCTCTTGACTGCACTACAATGAAATTATCAATGGCTTTGATTGTGACTATTGTTGCAGAAGCCCGTTGTTTCACGGGGGATTATCTCCTTGTGCATGTCTGCGGGGTAGATGCGGGTCAAATCCCAAGATTAAAATGCAGAAAGGTGGATAAAAAGTTTAACATTTGCTCCTAAGCAGGTCGGAAGTTGCACTTTTTTTTACCGGCTTTTTGGGGAAACTGCATGGAAAAAAAACCGACAGGCTGGTCACGTTATACAGTTTGATTGCTCGCTCTGTTTGAGTTTTCATACTTTCGGATAAGTTTTCCTGGCGAGTAAAGTGGAATAATAATAAAAAAAGCGCTCCAAAACTATTTTCCCATCTGGGACTAACTTGTGTTTCAGCGAGCAGGAGCTGATGGTGCGTTTTTTTCTTCATTCATAAAGTTGCGGTGACACGCAGAGCTCGTTTCACTGCTGCAATATTGTGAAAAAAACCAAAGACATATTAGTCTTTCTTTCAACTTGCAACAGACTGTTGGAGAGGCTGTTTTATACTTTTCACGTGTGGATGGGACTTTTTTGTATGTTCTTCATGGACTTAAAGTGTGTCTGTGGTTCTCAGTAACGCATTTTCAGTGTTCTTATCCAACTGTATGGTTTTTGTATCTCTTAATATTCCTCTAGAAATGGTATGTTGTGAAGTTTTACTTCTTAAATCGATTACAATATGCTTAAAATTTTGTGCTACAGAGCCAGATTTAAAGGACATGCTGCGCTCTGATGATTAGATGATGAATTGATAATGCAAGATGGAGGCTTTACCTGCCTTATTTTGACAGCACAGTTGGAGAAGCGCTCAGCAGAGCTCCCACTCGGTAATTGATCAGGCATTTCTTTTGTTCGACATTGATCCCGCCTCCATTCACTTCTCTTACTGCGAGCAGCTACAGCCAACTTTTTTTGGTTTTGTTTGAATGGAAAAAATCGTTTGTTTTTTTAATTACTCAGGCGTTAAGAAACTCAATACTCCTACTTATGGAGAATCTTACTATTAGGCCACCACAAAGCACTTGTGCCAGGCATAGATACACACATTTTTAATACTCTTATTTGCTTTGGCCTTAAAAAAGAACAATGTGAAGTATGGAATAATCACAGGCAGCTATGTTGACATTAGCATCTCTTAATTTCATCTCTTCCTGTCTAGTCCCTGTCTTGCCAACCTCCGTTCTCTCTTTCTCTTTTTCTCTGCATGCTTGAGTGAGTTCACTGCTCATCCATCTCTCATCTTCCATTAAAATTAATGTGAGTCAGTGGGACGCCGTGCCATATTTATTTTCTTGTCTTTGTCCAGCCCAGATATATAATGTGGTTGGACCCATGGCTGG
Organism: Oplegnathus fasciatus; assembly: GCA_003416845.1. NCBI lineage: Eukaryota > Metazoa > Chordata > Actinopteri > Centrarchiformes > Oplegnathidae > Oplegnathus > Oplegnathus fasciatus. The sequence continues at coordinate 1,781,365 of NTHP01000050.1, read as the reverse complement.
AGGGTTGGAGGGAGGCTGGAGGCTGGGTCTGCTGAGGTTATATATCACCAGGGGCCCACAGTTCTCCTCTTAAACCTGTGGTCTATAATGAGATGGAGAAGAGAAAATAAACCTCATGGCTGTCCAATTCAGCTGGACCCTGGATGTTTTTCAATTTAATATACCCTAATGCTGTTAAGGCAGGCTTGTAAGACTATATAGGGTATGCATGGGGTGAGCAAATCCAAAATAATTTGATTAAAAAATCCAGACTCCATAAATCACATAATGAACAATAATGGGAGTCATTTAATTTTGTGACTTTAAATGTTTAAATAATTGGCATTTGTTAACAATGAAATAATCCCCCTCTTTGCTGATTGTGGTATGTGTGATGGAGAGAACATTTTGAGTTGATGGATGATCTTTACCTCACCATTTAACTCTTACCCCTGTCCTTTCTACCAGCCTCCCTCTAGTCTGTCTCTCTGGCTCCCTCTAGACACAAAGCTATGATTAATGGCAGTGATTCCCAACCTTTCTGGCTCAAGACCCTTTAAACCAAAGCAATGTTATGACCCCTTGTCACAGTTTGCTTATATGACATGAGAGTGATGTTCCTCTCTTAGACTTTTTTATTAATGTTAAATGTTTTTAGAGGCCAAAGAGGTACAAATAAGCAGTTTTTCCCCCACAATAAAAATCAACGTTAAGAAAAAAGCCAGAAAAAATAAGAAACTTTATGCAGCAGATAGCCTACATGTTTTTTTTTCCTATTTCCTATATCATCTCACAATCCCTCAGATATATCTGGCAACAATTGGCGGGTATTAACCCCCAGTTTGGAAACCACTAATTTAGGAAAATACTGTTGTAGGATGAATGGAGTGATGGATGGAGGCTTGAAAATAAGAAACCTGATGCACACCCATTATGCTTAAAACACTGCAGTTGTGTTGCAGTAGTAGAAATGTAGAGGCTTCTCTGTTGCACAGTGGTTCACAGGGTAAATTCTTATTAACATCCCCTTTAATGATGATAAACTTTTAATATTCAACAGCACTGGATCTTTCACACTGAGCATGTCTCTCTAATCAGTTTATGGCTTTTCTCTCTGTAGTCTGTAGTCACTACATACAGTATTTGGTGTCTGTGGAGTGATAAAACACTTATGAGACTACTTTGAAACGCACTATAGTGAAAACAGATTGCTGGAAGTTAGGATTTAAGTGTCTCTTCTATTTCCTTGCATGTTCTTCTTTATTCACCCCCCAACTCATATGTTTTCTCTTTTCTCAATATAACCACCAAGCATGTCACAAACAAAAAAAATCTAATCAGTGGGTAATTCCATTGCAAACCATTTTACTGGAGATTTGTATGGTGCCCTGTTTACAAAGTTTTAAGGTTGGAAAACGTATGAGAATGATTTGAGATGTATCACAAGGGTAAAATTGATTTGGTCTGTTAGATCAATGATTTGCCAACCAGGGGCACTGGTACCTCTGCAGTTGCCAAGAGGTAGGTATACGGAGTTTTTAACTGGTTATGAAACAGTCTCAATTTAATACCGATGCCTCTACATGACCTACATAAGCAAACGAGCAAAAGTAAAGTCAGACGAAACAGCACTGGGGTTTGCTCTGGCTGAATTCAAGTTGCTACAGCAGCTAACTGAAGGTCCGTCTCTGGAGCTGCCGCCCACTCTCCTCCCAAAGAAGTAGTCTCTTTACAGCGGGGAGTGAAGCGCAGGGAACATGTAACCTAATGTTAGGTGAAACACTACCGCCTTTGTCCACAAGGACCGCCAAAATCAACACAAAATGAAAAGTTCCATTGAGCTGCTTTAAGTTACAATAACTAGTAAGCTGCCCGTCAACCTGAGTCAGTTGTAACACATTAACATCAGGTGTTGCAAATTGAGAATGCATGAAAACTTGGTAGGCTACGTTACCAAGTAAGCAGGTAAGTTGAAATAAAAAAGTAACGTTAATGAATAAAGAGTTAAAATAGTTAGCTAAAAGTAAAAAAATCTAAGTAGTTAGCTAGTGTTAGCCAAAAGCAATGGATAAATAGTTGAAGTAGTCTCTCTCTCTCTGTCTCTCTCTCTCAACCCAACCGGTCAAGGCAGATGGCTGCACACCTAGAGCCCAGTTCTGCTCGAGGTTTCTGCCTCTTAAAAGGAAGTTTTTCCTTGCCACTGTCGCCAAGTGCTTGCTCATGGTGGGAATTGTTGGGTCTCTGTAAATAACATTATTAAGAGTACGGTCTAGACCTGCTCTATATGTAAAGTGTCATGAGATGACTTTTGTTGTGATTTGGCGCTACATAAATAAAATTGAATTGAAAAAGTAGTTAGCTAGTGTTAGCTAAAAGTAATGGATAAATGGTTGAAG
>NTHP01000050.1:1749919-1778732 GCA_003416845.1 Oplegnathus fasciatus | reverse complement strand
AGTTAAAATAGTTAGCTAAAAGTAAAAAAATCTAAGTAGTTAGCTAGTGTTAGCCAAAAGCAATGGATAAATAGTTGAAGTAGTCTCTCTCTCTCTGTCTCTCTCTCTCAACCCAACCGGTCAAGGCAGATGGCTGCACACCTAGAGCCCAGTTCTGCTCGAGGTTTCTGCCTCTTAAAAGGAAGTTTTTCCTTGCCACTGTCGCCAAGTGCTTGCTCATGGTGGGAATTGTTGGGTCTCTGTAAATAACATTATTAAGAGTACGGTCTAGACCTGCTCTATATGTAAAGTGTCATGAGATGACTTTTGTTGTGATTTGGCGCTACATAAATAAAATTGAATTGAAAAAGTAGTTAGCTAGTGTTAGCTAAAAGTAATGGATAAATGGTTGAAGTAGTTAGCTAGTGTTAGCTAAAAGTAATGGATAAATGGTTGAAACGTCCAGCCTCTGCCACTCCAAACCTTAACACTGATGATTCAATTGTATGAAAAAAAATATTGTAACAAGATCCATTTTTATATCATTAATAGTGCTAACTAACTTCCAGTGCATAATCCATTCAAATGAACACATTTGAAACATAACAAGTGGTGCTGATGAAGGGGTACATGAGTTCATCTGACAGGGCCACGGCAGGGTACGTCAGACTCTCACCCTCGGTGAAAATTTGATCCCTCTGTGTGTTTCTTAGCTTTCATCTTCTTTCTTCCTCTGTCTAGCCCCTACTCTGGAGTGCACACCAGGACTTGGTCTGGATCCAGGTCTAGATCCCTCTGCTCAGCCTGGGTCCATACGGTGACCAGAAAGTTAGAGAGTGAGTGGTAAAACGGAAGTGCTACGGTTGGAGGGATAGCCAGACCGACCAATGGGATCAGGGAAGCTGGCTCAGGTGCTGCTGGGATGGGCAGCGGTGTGTCTTTCGGCGGTCCATGTGGCTTGTGCTCAAACTGGGGATGGACCATACCAAGCTAGCCGATTCACCGGCTCTGTGGACCAGAGAGAGGCACAGCGGGTTCGACGCCGTGGCCAGGAGACACTGAGAGGGTAAGGATGATTTTTTTTGGCTAATCCCAAATGAGCAGCAATGCATATCACAGTTTGGTATTGATTTGATTCATGGTATGCTGTAGAGGCATTCATAAGAAAAGAAAAATGAAGAAAAGTGCATGAAGTTTGGTTTTGCATACACAACTCCGAACATTTGTCGCTGTATATGGAGAAGGTTTAAAATATAAATGGCTTTCTCCTCTCTGGTTTCCTGGCAGCTCTCTTTCAACTGCTGTGCTTTCTGGGCTGAGGCCAAGCTCGCCTTACACCAAATTATGCTGCTGAATACTACCACATTGTTTTCTCAAAAACAGCACATGTTCGACCTTAACAGGCTGCTTGCCACACTGAAATCTCCCCGCTTATTTACAGCAAATTGACATTTTCATGGGAAAGGAAGGAAAAAGTGGCTTTCTATACATCTCATGAGGGGATGATGAGTGAAAAACATGACCCAAATTCCCCAAGCTGGAGAAAGTAGTTCAGGACTGCTGCGGGGAGATTGCTGGCCTCAGTGTTTTAAGTTGAGGCAGTCGATAGGGAAAACGGTGTGTGTGAGTACATACATGTATGCGTGTGTGTGTTTTTAAAGGTGTTGTTCATTTGAGTATCTGTATGTGGGGAGTATCCAGTGAAATGAACTACAGGGATCAGATCACCTCTCACCAGCTGCAACCCCCCTCCTCCTCTCTCTGTCCCTTCTCTCTCCTGCAGTCCAACTCTTTCACTTTGTTACCTAAACACCACGAATCTGGATGTGGGATGTATGTCAGTGCAGCAGAGAGTTTTCACTGTATATTTCGCCACTTCTTGAAAAACAAAGGATGTTTTGTTGGGGCCCATTTTCAGTGTCTGCATCAGTTATTCCAATCAGACTCCCATCTGTCCCAGCTTATGGTTCCCCCAGTGCCAAGCCACAGGAAATGAGGTATTCGTATCACCCGAGGGGGGTATGAAAAGGGGCATTTGTTTCACTGCTGTAGGTGACAAAGCAGCAGAAGGAATAACAGAGGACAGGAAAAGTATGAAAGAAGGAGAGCACATGAGGAAATGAGAGATGAGATGAAGAAGAAATTGGGAGCGATAGTGAGAGAGATAGAAGTAACTAAACTGAATTGTATTCAGTTGTGGCTTATTAATAGTACAGGGTAAAGCTCACATAGAGTCATAGAACTGGTGTTTTCTCTAAAAACATATTCAGTGACGGCTTCTGCTGCGTAACAGAAATAGATTTGTCTGCCTTGTCACTCATTTTGGTTAATATAGAAGGCATTTGTCCATCTTAAATAAAGAAAATCGTCCTCCCTCTGCATTTAGACATATTTTAAATGAAAATCTAACGTCCATTGTACTGTTTACAGCCACCATGACAGAGTCATCCAGTCTGGCACATCGAGTGTTCATTTTACCACAAATGAGGAGATTGGCATTGCACTCAAAACATTAAGTCGATGATCTGACTGAACAATAATTCACATTCACAGTTTGTCTAAGAGACAGTGAGCAGCCAGAGGAGAGAGTCAAGAAACCAGGAGACCTTGCACAATAGCACATTATTCCCATCGAATAGTGTGTGATTTCATGAGAACATGTAACAAAAGCCTGCAGACTTTTTCCATTACAGTGTCAAGTTCTGGAAACACTACTGTGTTAGGAATGAAATGCTCATGTAGTGATAGTTTTGTGTACCGAAGTAAATAGGTAATGAGATTACACAGCGTCTTTGAAACTCAGGGTATGTTAAGCTAAAAAGCTCTGTTTGCACGCTGGGCTTCAGGCCAGCATGAGTACCACAAACCAGAGCTATTTAACAAAATGTTCGACATCTTTTGGATTATTTTTATTGGATTTCTAGGTGTTGCCTGGTAACTGTCACTTGAATCAGTTTTGAAACTTTAAAGCACCTCCCATGCGCTGTGACAGGCCTAGCCAAAGCAAATAGGTGTAATGTGTTGAATTTATTTTCAGTTACTGTTTGAGTGTCGCTGGCTGAAAACGATCACAGTTCATCTGAAATGGGGTAAAATTAGTCACCTACATGTGTGCATGTTTCATCTAACCACCTCTAGACAGAGGCCGTAGGGTGAAGAAATCACATTTGTCATGAGTGAGTAAGTGTTTTGGCTGTCGATAAGGCTTCGTGTAGTGAAGTGTTTCTTACACAGGAGTTGTTGCATTTTACTACAACTCATTCACCCCAACAATCTACATTCAAGCCCAGGCTTGTGTCTTACCTTAATGCTTTCATCTAAGAGGTGCAGCACTCGCAGCGCACTGTCCGTAACTCAGTATGGGTTTCACAGATTCTCTGTGTGGGAGATGGAGGGAGGTTAGTTTAATGATGGTCATTACGCTGGCCTTGGGCTGGGGTGCAGTGTTTATTTGCTGGCTAGAACTCCATATCCCCTGGTCTGTCTCTGGTAGCGCTAGGTCTGATGCTGACTGACTCTGATTTATCGGCTCCCACTGCAGCCTGGCATCAGTCCACTCAAGGGCGGTATCTGATCAGACCTTAGGCTGGCTGGCTGGCTGGCTGGCTGGCAGGCCCGCTTCACTCGATGGGTGATTGACTGTCTGGTTGGTAGAATGAGAGAAGGAAAGTGTGAGGCAGAGACAGAGAGTTTTTGCTTTTGATTCCTCTCGCTCGTTTTCAAACGCCCTACCATCTAAAAGAGTTGAATATTTATAGTTTAATAAGATCTCTTGTATGTTAGACTTGAAGAATCCAGCCAAGTTCTTTTTTTTTTTTGCAGCCACCCACCTTATTAACTTAGCCCAGCTTGGCCCAGCTTTACCCGGCTCTGCTGAGGAGAGACGCCTTAGATGCTTGGCAGACAGTCAGCCCCAAAGCAGAGAATTACATTCAGCCACTCAAGTCCCTTCCAGGATAATGTCAATACCACCCCGATGGCCTGGATGGGTTTTCTATTTACTGTCTGCCTTGGCATATGCCTGATTTGAAAGAGAATAAAAGAATTTCCCCATCTTGGATGTCACAGGGCAAACCTCTTTACCTCAGACCTACAGTATCTGAGTGTTTTGAGGACAGAGAAAGGAAAAAAGCTCGAGAAGAATTTATATTTGAGATGAGTGAACAATTGCCAGTTTCCCTTTCTGTTTTATGTGCATTAGGTTCCATTTTCGGTTTTTATGTGTCTGCACTTTATGCTTACTGTATGTGCAGACTAAGACTGAGCTGTAAAGACAGGATTAAAGCTGTAAAGACAGCTGATTGGCATGTGGTCTGTTAATAAAGTGGTTTCTACTTAATGTCAGACTGTATGAAACGACTCAGCCATGAGTTTACTTCCCACATTTGACATCACATACACATTTTGCATTCACACACATAAAGGCGTTACATGAGTTTATTTATGTGCAGAGTTGTGATCTGCAATTACTTCTGCTAAACGACATGCCATTATAGCTGATCACAAACAATATTATCTTTACCACTAATCATGTGAGTTAAGAAAGATCTTGGGTAATGACATTTGTTTTTTTAAACAGAACAATAAACAAATATCCCCTCTGGGGTTGGTGTGGTAGACCACAGTTTAAGTTATTGTGCTATACAACTGTATCTCCCCATCACAACACTCACTGCCACAGTATTTAGTGATTTACTGCAGGTTTTGTAAGTGCCCGTCTCTGTTACACTGCCAACAATCTCTCACTCATTCCGTCTTTATCTCTGTTTCTCAGTTCATTTGCATTTACTTGAGTACTATATAACAGTGTGTCTGTTTTGTGATACTACGTCATACTTCAGCTTCACTATATTTCAGACTGAAATGTTATACTCAACTATGGTGGTGGAAAGTAACTAAATACATTTAATCAAGTGCTGTATTGAAGTACAATTTTTCAGGCACTTGTACTTAACTTGAGTATTTTAGTTTTTTGCTACTGCGTACTTCCACTTCACTACTACATTTCAGAGAGGAATGTTGTATTTTTTACTCCACTACATTTATTTGACAACTATAGTTACTAGATACACTTCAGATTAAGATCCCAACCCTTTTTGATTTGTTTCCCCTCTAAACGTCTCAGATGATTTCATTTAAATAACTGCTCACAGTGCAAAGATGTAAAACCATCCAATATTCCACAAAAAAGTTTGGAGAACAATCCAAAAATCCAAATGTATGAAGTAGAACTTTCTTTTTTCTTCTTTCCTACCCCATTAATCATCTCACGACTCCCCACATTTATCCTGTGCCCCTCTGGAGGGGACCCAAGCCCTAGGTTGAGAACCACTGGACTAAACTACCTAACTGCGTGTTAAGTAGTTAAAGTAGCTCCACCTTAATCAACTACAATAGTAAAATGCCTTTTACACATGGATGCATCAATAATCTAATAATGTCATATATAATGATATACAATATCAGTTACTGAGGACATTTAACTGCAGAACAAGTACTTTTACTTTTGATACTTTAAGTACATCTTGCTGATGATACTTATATACTTGTACATAAACCAGCTCCATGGAGTTTTTAACTGGTTATGAAACAGTCTCAATTTAATACCGATGCCTCTATATGACCTACATAAGCAAACGAGACCAACAGCGAGAAGATTGGCTATTTCTATTAGTTTCTAATAGTTATTCTTAATGCCTGCCACCGGGTTGGATTTTTCCACGATATCAGATGAAACGGCGCTGGGGTTTGCTCTGGCTGAATTCCAGTTGCTTCAGCCGCTAACTGAAGGTCCGTCTCCGGAGCTGCCGCCCGCTCTCCTCCCGGAGAAGTCGTCTTCTTACAGCGGAGAGTGAAGCGGAGGGAACATGTAACCTAACGTTAGGTGAAACACTGCCGCCTCTGTCCACAGAGACCAAAATCAACACAAAATGAAAAGTTCCATTGAGCTGCTTTAAGTAAGATTTTGAATGCAGGACTTTTACTTGTAATGGAGTAAATTTACTTTGTTGTCTTGTTATCTACTTAAGTAAAGGATCTGAGTATTTCTTCCACCACTGTTCACCACTGTGTAGTTCCTAGTTATTCTGCAGATTGGGCTTTTACATTTACAAAATCACAAAATATCACAAAATATTGTTCATGTAATCTTTCTTTCTGACCTCCTTTCTTCTGTCCCTCCTTGTTCTTTATTTTCTTCCATTCTTCCATTCCATTCTTCTTCCATTCTTCCTTCCTTTTTTCCCCAGTTTCTTTTCATCTTTACTTGATTCCTGTAGTTTCTGTCCTTCATTCTTTGCTTCAGTACTTTCTTCAACTGAAACATGAAAATCTTTCAAACTGGAGATGTTACATTTTGATCTGATAGTGAAACAAAATTATTTTACTCTTCCTTACAATTAGTACTTTTGCCTTTGATACTTTGGTTCATTTTACCAATAATGCTTGTTTACTTTGACTTAGATAAAAGTCAAAAACAAAACTTTAAAGTATTTCTAATTGTCGTGAGTAAATCTTCCATCAGTGATTAATATCCATCTGCCTTATCACCATCTGTAGTTGGGTCATTTTCTACACACTACATTCCTGTCTCCTCCCCACCACTAGATCTGATAGGAGAGCAACTGGCCCAGGTGTTGCTAGAGGCAGCAATACGTAAGAGATTTGTTGAGGGGGGTCAGATGACCACTGACCTATGACCAGTACACTGACACACACATACATGGACACAGACACCTGACCTGGGGCCCTAGCAACTGTGAACTTCTGGTCAGTGTCTTTATGGAAACAGACTGTCTGTAGTCATTTTCCATGCCTGCCCGGTGCTGCCCTTCCTTGTAGGTCAGTGGAGGCTGGCTGCTCTGAACTGCCTTAACCTTTGACCCTGTGGATTCCTGCTCAGTAAGAGGACCCTCAGGCTACAGTCACATAAGTTGTTGATTTTGCAGTTTCTAATTTTATAACTTTAACTCTTTGCTAAGAACCCAATGAAACCACAAAGAACATTAAAAAAATATTTTCTCGAGTAGTCGATTAATTGTTGTGTCTATAAAATGTCACAAAATAGGGAAAAATGAGAATTAGAATTAGAAAAAAAATTAGAATTTCCTAGAGGCCAACATTACTTATTTATATTGCTTGTTTTATCTCACAAATGATCCAAAACCCAAAGATATTCTCACATTTGAAAAGCTGAAATTGGAGAATATTTGGCATAACATAAACAATGACTGAAACAATTAATTAATTATCAACATAGTTTCTTTTAGATTCATTTTCTACCGGTGGATTAATCGACTAATTGTTTCGACTCTAATTGAGTTTCTTGAAATCACAAGATAAGCAGATACCATATGTAAAATGTAGTTTTATATGTAGTTTTATGTTATGGTTATTATAGTTATTTGGCCGACTCCATGTCCCGAAAATCTCTGTGAAACTGCCTCCCCCTTCCTTTGACTTTGAACTCTGACTGCAGTATCCGTCTTTCCTTCATTCTTCATATTTCCCCTTGGATGAGGTGGCAGCCATTTTCCTTTTATTACTATTAATGGCAGTTAACGAGCGATCCACGGCCCAGGAGGCAACTTCAAAGGCAGCGACATGGCCACAGAAGAGTTAATCTCCTTTAGATTGAGCCCTGAGAACAGTAGGACATTTCAATATCGAGGAAAACCCCTGGGGTGTAAACTCCTTTTTTTATGGCTGTCTTTCATTCTGTTTTACTTCAGTTCATCCTCTAAAGCCTCCTCTCTGTGATAGGAGACCAGGCATTGACCTGGAGGAAAGACTGAGAGAGAGAGACAGAGAGAGAGAGAGAGGAAGAATAACAAACCAGAGCACCTCAGGGTCAGACCTCTATAATCCTTCATATATTGACATCCCCTCGGTCAGTAACAGTGGAAAATCTTTGTGGAGAAATATATCAAGGAAGAAGTTGGGTTCACTGCTCATTAAGTGTTGGAATGCCGATGTCTCGCTCTATGCATTTCTCAAGTTTTTTCGAAGCTCTCTTTGGTTTGTGTGTTTGCCCCAGAAATCCAACCCCCACCAAGGGTCTGGCCTCTTCTTGCTTATGCTGCTTTCTCCTTTGTTTCCATATCTCTGTTTTCCGCTCCCACTCCTCCTCCTCCTGCTTCCTCCTCTTCTCAACATAAACTTGTTTTGCTTTCCCTCCCACTGATCCCCTGTTCCTTTCCCACCATCCTGTCTTCTCTTCTCCTTGCCACCATTCCTCTCACTGTGTTCACACTTTCTCTCTAAAACCAACCTTCACGCTTCACTTTCTGTGAATCTCCCAAAGAACCCACTGCTCTTGTCTTTTCTCCTCTTCCTGTTTTATTTTTATCTTCCTTTTTTGTCTGACCACTAATTCTACCTACGTAAATATCTCTCGTCTGCCTGCCCACCTGTTTGTCTGTCTCTCTGTCTCCTTGTGCCATCTGGTAATGTGTTTGGAGGTGTGCTCTGCTCTCCATCCATCAGAGATTCAAACCCCAGCTGTCATCTCCCTGGTGACAGCCCGGGGTTACTACGGATACCGTCTGGTGAGGAGGAGAGGAAGGTCATCTGTTTCACGCAGGAGGAACTTGAGAAGTTCATCATAGCTAACACTTAATTTCCCACTTTAGCTTCGGCCTTCTAATCTCCCGGTTTAAGACTGCGTATCCGACTAAAAGCTGTACATTTTGTTGTAGTTTGTTAACAAAACTATGTTGACTAGGAATAGTTCGACTTTTTGGGACATACATTACGGGACTAGTAACTTCCTGGAGTCTCTGCTGGTTGCCTGGCAACCGGTCCAGGCCAAGAAATAGTCCGGCACATAAATCCCTCAAAAATGGCGAATTGTCGTTTTTACACTTGGTTTTCTGTACGGGTTAAACAAACAAAATACAATGTGCTAATTAGTGAGCTTTAGAGGTGCTGGTAAGTGAATTTTGGACAGAGCCAGGCTAATTATTTGCCCCATTTATTTATGCAAAAAGTAAGCTAACTGGCTTCTGGTTCCCGCTACACATTTGTTGTGCAGACAGAGAGTGGTATCAAACCTCTCATGAAACTCTCTGCAAGAAAATCAATAAGCAAATTTCCTAAAACGTCAAACTATTCCTTTAAGTCATTCAACAAGCAAAAATGTACAACAGCTGGTACTAGCTTCTCAAATCTATGGATTCGCTGCCTTTCTCAGAAGAAAAATAACAGTCAGTTTACTTGCCATGAGGCGTACCACTCGGCCTGTGAAAACAGTTGTAAAATGTCCTCTGTGGCTCTGGAGGGAGCTCTGCAAAGTTTAAAAAAATAGTGATAGTGATGTCATCAGGATTAACTTCAGTTGGGCTTCAGACTTTGAATGTTTGACAGAAAATAAATTAATATATTTTTATAATAAATTATAAATTGAGTTTGAAAGATGAGGGCATTTAACAGGCAGGGAAGGTCTAATTGAAGAGGCTATTGAGTTGCATCATGGGAAACTCGGGACTAAAAGTCAGAACATCTCAGCCTCTGCTGTACCAGTTTTGACCTGTCTTCTTTAAATCTGTCTCTCTGAGTCCTTCAACTACATGGAGGAGCAACACTAAATCTCTGGTGCATCCTTTTGAAGGTTTGATGAGTCTAATTTTACTAGTTCTTGGTCAGCATAAAAAAACACTGGGTAATCTAGCGTAACTTTAAACAGTCATAAATTATGTCCTGGGGGCAGAAATGGTCTAGACTAAAGAGAAGTGATCCCTGTGGCAAATGACTTTACCAGGAGCATCTGGATCAGGCTTTATCCCAATTTACCAAGCTGTGGTCCCTGAATTCCTAGTCATGCCATCAGCAAATGCAAGCAACTAACCACCAACACAGATGACCACAGATATACCCGTCATTATACGCTTTGAAAGGTCACTAAGGATATCATTAGTACCACCACACTGTTGGAGTCCCTTCAGCTTGTTAAACAGCTTTATGGGTATTTCACTTGAGTGCACGCACTGACTCACGCACACTTCCTTATAGTACATGGATCTGGGTTTTTGTGATTGATACGTGTTGGGATTTTTACTCCGTTTCTAAATAAACTGAGATATAAATGGGTGTGTAATTATTCAAGGAAGATAAAAACTGAAGTGTCCTTCGCATTAGCTTGTAGGGCAGCTGCAGACCTCAGTCTCACACTGCATGTTTGTGTGTCTGTGTTTGTGCGTGTGTGAGCAGAGGCCAGTCATCTCTAGATGTGGTTAAGCCATCTCCTCAGAGGAAATCTTTGTGGCTAACCTGTCAGGCCAATCAAGTGCTCCATAAGCTGTGATGACTCTTACATCTGTCAGACAGGGTCAAAGTTCGCTGTGGAGGGGAGCAGCACTGGATATTTGCCAGAGAACAGGACAGCCAGGCATGGAATTTGGGAGAAAGGAGGACTTTATACATCCTGCCCTTGCAAGTTTAAATTCAGCCTTGAATGAAAACAAAATGCTACTCCTCGTGTTGTAGGCCCCTCGCATTTCCTGCCCCTCCTCCCCTCTTTGAAAATACCTCCATCCATCACTGGAGGAGGCTTTGTATCAAAGTTTTTTTTGTTTATTCTGAAAGCAGAGGTCGTGCAGATCTTGGGCAGCTCAGAAAATAACTTATAACTCTGTGTATTTGTTTAGGGGTTTTACTAAAATATGTTTGGGAGGTCTGGGTGAGTACTGAGTTTGTTTGTTCTTTCTTTTTTGTCTCTGTCAGGCCCAATGTGTGTGGCTCTCGCTTCCATTCGTACTGCTGTCCGGGCTGGAAGACTCTGCCGGGAGGGAACCAGTGTATTGTTCGTAAGTTCCTCCATCCTTAAATCCTCTCTAATATGACACCACAAAGCCCAGTGGAGAAGATAATAAATAGATGTGGGATAATTGTGTTTATGGCACCATATATGGCTGAAGACATGAAAAATGAATAAACCAGTTAAATTCACTCTCCTCTCCTCTCCTCTCTCCAGCAATTTGCAGGAATTCATGTGGCGATGGCTTCTGTTCCAGACCCAACATGTGTACCTGTTCAAGTGGTCAGCTCTCTCCCAGCTGTGGAGCAGGAGCAGGAGGTCAGTAACAGTGCCACTCATCACACACACACACACACACACACACACACACACACACACACACACACACACACACACACGAGCATCAGTTCCTTTTTCTGTCACTCTGCTCTAACCTGACACTGTGGGCACAGTTCCATGGCTTTATTATCTTAAACCCTCAGAGTGATGACGTTTTAATGGCACTCCGCGAGCCGGGATATTGGGATATTGATCCCCAAAGTGAAAATGAGATCGCTGACCCAAAAAATAATCAGCAGGAAAATACCACATACTTTGAATTTTGACCCACTTTTCAGTGATAGTCAGAACACAATTTCCCATACTGGTATATGCACCTCTGTAGATCTGACCACATGATGGTTTAATGAGCAAAGCAACTTAGCTCAACAATTAAACTCCCAATACCCAGAAATGAGGTGTGAGGTGACATCAGTAGGCTGCACACAGTACAGTATGCTCGCGTTTACCACCACGGCCGGTCTGTAATGCTTTAGACATAAACACGTAATGCAACTAGGCTTTGAACAAAAACGTGACTTTAACTTCTCCCTAGTGTACAATTCAGCTGATTAATTAAAGTAAGACACGGCAGCAAGCCTACTCATGATGGGACAGTCTCATTACTGTAAAAATGAGAAAACGGAAACATCTCTAACACAACAAGATCTTCATTCAACTTCACTCACTTCCTTCCTACAGCAGCATAGACCACTTTAAAACCGCACAGGGTCACCAAAACAAAGGAGAGCAGTGCTAAAACTCAACAGACAGACACTGAGCGGTCACAGGCATTATAGTGACCGACATGCTAACTAAAAGTGCTAAAGAATTGTGATGTAGGGTTTCCAAAGCTTCATGAATATCTGAGATTTAGGATTTTTTAAAGAAAGCTCCTGGTTGCAAAGGTTTTAAGAGAGCTCTGTTTATAGCCATTTGCAGGTCAATGCCAAGACTGACAGCAGCCTCAGACCCCGTCGACAATCACTGCCACAGCTGACAATTACACCTTCATTTGCCGTTGTAAGGCACAACTTCTGTTATATTTTACATGAACTTCTTCACACAAAAAAAACGACAGTGAAATAGAAATGACTCATTGAAATGCATCTTAAAAAACAACAACGCATAACAGCCTACAAAGGATAGTTAATGACTAAAAATAGTCCATACTCAATAACGACCCAATGTCAGCAACATAAGAACCAAAAGAAAAAGGGTTGAAGACCTCAAACGCCTGCATGTTTCTGTCTTCATCAGGTCCTTATCAGCGCCCTGCAGACAGGGTGTGTGTGTGTGTGTGTGTGACAGAGAGAGAGAGAGAGACAGAGACAGAGAGAGAAGGGTGAAAGGGATCAACAGAGGTCAAGCTTCATCAGCCGTGATATCAGAACCCAGAGGTCACTGTTGGTGTAACCGGATTGGCCACTGGCTGTAGTCAAGGGTGAGGCCTTTTAGGACTCCTGAGGCACCACCTCCATCACCTTCTGACACAAGGCTGTGGTCGAGACTGCAAAACACACACACACACACACACACACAAGTGGCGATTACCCACAATGGAAGGCGAAGTAACGGTTTCAGAAAGTCCAACAAGACAAGAGACAGATGTTGTACTCACAGATTCCAGATAGCATCCACTTGGGTTTGTTCTTCCACCACACACCGATGAAGTAGACGGGAATTCCGGTAGCAATGATGCCGAAGCCGATCGCACACTCCAATGGGGTCTTCCAGAAGGAGACGATGATGAGGAAGAGGCAGGCGAGCACGAAACTCACCGGCAGCAGAATGTTCACCTGCAGGGAGAAGGATTTTTAACAGAAACTCTAAAAGGTTCAAAATCATCAGACAAAGCGAGGAGCTCCACAGCGCCCCTCTCTTAAAGGAATAGTTCGTCATTTTGGGAGATAAGCTTCATCACTGTCTTGCTGAGAGACAGATGAGAAGATAGATACTATGGACTCTGCAGCCACTTCCTGGCGTATAACCCTGTTTGTACGGATTAACTGAACAAAATGTGTGTTAATCAGTGAGCTTTAAATGTGCTGGTAGGTGAATTCTGTTACCTTTGGACAGAGCCAGGCTAGCCGTTTCCAGTCTTTATGCTAAGCTAAGCTAAGCGGTTGCTGGCTGTAGCTTCCTACTTAACGGACAGACACGAGAGTGATATCATATCTTCTCATCTAACTCTCGGCAAGAAAGAGAATTTCCCAAAATGTCCAACTATTCCTTTAACACCTACAGTACCATTAAATTTGTTCAATGTAGCTGTTCATCCACTACATCCGCTGTACATTTTATTTTTCTCCCTAAATAAATCAGTCTCATTGCTGAAACTGGTCATAATGGTGTCCTGTCCTGGTTTATCTTCGCCTCAGAATTCCGTAGTTACTCTGTAGTTAGCTTACTCAAGACCCCACCCAGCAAAACCCCTCAAGTCACCACAGACTGACCCAAGTGTCTTTCCAGAAAAGCTATTTATAGTGCAAATAAGTACGTAATTAGAGGTTGTTTATTTAGCACCTTTCAAGCAAAGTAGACATCACATGTCATTCACAAACGTAAGGTACAAAACAGACATATACAACTAACTAAAGACATTTAAGCACACCAATCTTGTGCTGCTTTTTAAATGTCCAATGAAAGAGGGGTTCAACGTTTAGTAGCTTTAAAGACAGTGTGATCATCTTTGGTTTTACGTCTGGAGCAAAGTGCAACCAAAATACAGGAGCTCAGTGACCCAGTGATAACATTAAATATGGTAACTCTGCAGAGAATTGAACGTGATGGGGAGCCAGTGTAGACACTGTCTGTCAAAATGGATGTATTGTGGGACTTGAGTTGACCTGGTCAAAAGCCTCACAGCAGGAAGGAGAAACATTATCATTCATTCATTTAGTTATATATTTAGTTATATTTCCGGCCACCTGATGAATGTAAGTCCAGTATTCACTCCCTTTTTAGCTCCGTCTCCACCATCTCCTCAGAAAAAGATCTGGCTCTTTAGCTGCTAAATGCTCCGCTGTGTTCATGAGCTAGTCACTAACTTTCTCTGTGTGCTGTTTGGTGCTGGGCATGTAGTGTGCAGTAGGCTAAAAATTAGGTGATTAGTGAACCAAAACAGTGAAGGTGGGGGCCAGAAAACCAAAACAATGAGCTGAAAGGCGCTAAAACGCTCTGTAGGACTGAGGGGGGACTGAGGGGGGACTGAGGGGGGACTGCAGAGTCAGTGATAATTCTTTGTGGGTTTGTCACTGTGAGTGACAATTACACATCGTCACTTGATCCAAATAATATAGATTATAACCGCTGTAAGTACAGAGTCCATGTACTTTTGTATACTTTTGGTCTGCGGCTGTTTCTCATGGTGTAGACTAGATCCCTTCGATCCAATTAAGGTAAATCTTATTGCTATGGCATACAGTGATATCTTGTACAGTAGTGTGCTTCCAACTTTGTGGCAACAATGTGGTAAAGACCCTTTCCTGTGTCACAATGACAACGCCCCCCCCTCCCCACGCACAAAAGCCAGGTCCATAAAGAAATGGTTTTCTCAGTTGATGTCATTGACCCCATTCAATCCATCCCTCTGGATGAACTGGCAAAGTCCTGCAGCCAGGTTCTAAAATCTGATGGAGGATGTTATAGCAGCAGACAAATGCCCCCAACAATCACTAATGAGTGGTGTGTTCAGGCGACCACATACTTTTGGCCATGTAGACTGAATGTGAACCTAAGGCGTCATGAATCTACCAGGTTACTGATGTACAGTATCTCTGAGCCAAAGAGATGAATTAGTAAATCTAATTGTGTGATTCTCTGGCAGCTCTGCTCCAAATCTGTTGAACAGCAGGAATGTGACAGACGAAGAAAGGAGGAAGAAATAGAGTGGGAGAGTGAAAGAGAGAGATAGCGGTCAGCAGAGAGACAGTGCCACCACTGTCCCACCACTCAGACACACACACACACACACACACACACAGCACTGCCCTGACAGACTCCGCCTCTGACCAACACACAACGTTTTGCCAGCAGGCGGATGAGTAGAGTCAGGGCAGCTACCAGGCTGATCAAGAGATACACACACACGCACAGCATCACACATGAAAGCTCACACACACTCACGTGCAAACAAAGTGCAACAATGGCACAATGGTCTTCTGTGTGTTGTGGAGTCCTGCAGCAACTGGTCTAGTCTGGAGGCACAGTGCTCTTCCTCTTACACACACACACACACACACACACACACACACACACACACACACACGCACACACACGTTACACAGGTTGTACTAATTATATGTAACCCAGTCATCAACACAATAGTTTTCACTTTTCTATTCAAAGATTTTTCTCTAAACTACTTGATTGAATTACAGTCCTGAACTAGCTCATACTTTTACCTTCAAATCCACTTGTGTGCTCACACACACACATACACACACACACACACACACACACACACACACACACACACACACATACATACAGTGAACACACACACACAAACACATACAGTGTGTTTCCTTTCCTCACACCTTTCCTCACACCTTTCCTCACATCTCCTTGCCTTGTTTCCTCTCCTCTCCTCTTTTCTCCTTGTTTCCTCTCCTCTCATTTCCTTTCCTTTCTTCTCCTTGTTTCCTCTCCTCTCGTCTCCTTGTTTCCTCTCCTCTCCTCCTTTCTACTTATTTCCTCTCCTCACTTTTCTTCTCTCCTCTTGTCTCCTCGTTTCCTCTCCTCTCATTTCCTTTCCTTTCTTCTCCTTGCTTCCTCTCCTCTCCTCTTCCTGAGATGCAAAACAAACCCCTGTAGAAACCTGACCTCTCTCTCTCTGTTCACTGTGTGTGTGAGTGTGTGTGTGTGTGTATGTGTGTGTGTGTTCACTGTGTGTGTGTGTGTGAGTGTGTGTGTGTGTTTTCACTGTGTGTGTGTGTGAGTGTGAGTGTGTGTGTGTTCACTGTGTGTGTGTGTGCGCATCTGTGTGTGTGTGTGCGAGTGTGTTCAGGGAATGAAAAGGTCCAATTTCAGCCAGAAAACTGTTTCTCTCTCTCTGTATGTGGAAATATTCTTGGAAACTACCAGAACCTTTTCCAACATAAATAAGACTGCAGCTGTCCACACACACACACACACACACACACACACACACTGTGTGTGTGTGTGTGTGTGTGTACTCCACAAGCTGACAAGCATCCAGCTTCTCTTCTGTCCGTTAATCTGCGATCAGTCTCTATTCATCTGAGCTCTGCTGAATGGATCTTTGTTGGCCGCATGAGACAAAGAAGAAACATTTCCTGCTGCCAAAGCTAACTCAAGTGGGAGTCGATGGTGACAAAGACAAAGCGAGACTTTCATGTGCGCTCGTTTCCAACTGTCTGCATCCGTCCATGTCCCTCTGTGATCGTCCTCAGAAAAAACAATGAGCCTTATGCATGCACCGGCGCTGCTTTTTTTCCTCATGTTCTCTTTGCCTCACCTTGATTGGCCGATCCATCTCTGGCTTCTTATAACGGAGCCACATCATCCCGACGATTGCCATGGCGATGCAGAGCCAGTTGAAGAAGCTGAAGAAGTTTATGACGGAGAAGATGTCGTTGGAGAAGGCGTAGAGCAGCGTCATCAAGCACTGGAGAGAGAGAGAGAGAGAGAGAGAGAGAGAGAGAGAGAGAGAAGCAATCAGGTGTGCAATACAAGAAAACAAAAAAAAAAGTCTTCATCTTTGAATAATTCTAATTCAGTGCTATTTACAGTGCTATATTACAACAGCAACCACACACAGAGTTGTTAAAGTGGATGTAAGAGTTGTCATGAACTTGGTATGGGTTGAATCATTGTTGTGTGTGAGAGACAGAAGCAAAACAGTCGTTTTTTTCTAGTAACATTTTGCAATGCGGCGGCATCTTTCTGATTTAAAAGAGATTTATTCGATTTGCTTCACTCATACTGTAAGATATCTGTGTTTTAGTGTACAGTGAGTTAGGAAGCAAGAGTGCATACAGTGAATATAAGTGAGGGCAGCGGGGTCAGCAGGGTGGGGTGGATCATTGACAGCAGACTGGGCAGGTGACCTTCCCGGGAACCCACGAAGAATAACCTAAGAGGGAAGGAAAGACATGGACAGATAGATGATTTATGAATTTTGTTTGCGGGTGTTTGTGAAGGTCTTTTCGGGTTCTCACTCTGGGTATGTTTTTCATTTGGTGTGTGTTACCTGGATGATGTGAACAGGGAGCCGTTGACTGATCCAAAGCAGGACAGGCCGACAAACACCGGGATGATCCATGCCATCGGACCCAGGTGGTAGTTACCAAAATCCTGTAGGACACACACACAGTATATATGTGATAATAAGTCGAGTAAGGTAGCAAACTAGGTCCAGTCACACCAGAAAGCGTCACAGCGAAATTCATCCATGCCCTTTCGCGAAATAGGTGGTGCCAGGCTTGGCAACGTAGAGACTACTCGCAGGACCAGTTGGTGAACTATTGTAGCTGGCGAGCTAACGCTAGCAAGCCAGGAATCCAGCGATTGCGGAAATTCCACTTAAATATATTTACCGCCGTGAGATTTCATCATTTTAAATGCTAGTGTGACCAGGGCTCAACTCTGTTGTGGAATATTCTAATTCATAAATAATTCTGCATACGTACATAAGTAGAGCACACACAGAGGGAAGCCAGAGAGCTCTGATTTAGACAACTGATCAACGATATACCAGGAACACATTTATGATTTTTAAGTCTGTGTTTTCAACTTAAAAGCTTAAATAGTAAAATGTATTTACTGTATTGGCACCGTTCATACAAAGAAAGTGTGCGCACTCACCACAGCCACGGCCTCTGAGTTGAGCATCTGCTCCGGGGTGAGGGTGGTGAAGTATGCCAGGTTAGTCAGAACGTACACCACTGTCACTATTGGCAGAGAGATGATGATGGCACGAGGAAGGTTTCTGAGGAAGCAAACAAACAGCAAACAATCTTAGTTACAACTCCGATTACAGCCACAGACTATCAGTGGCTCCTCCGCAAACAAGTCGGCATTTTGTCACTAAAGCAAAGAACTCATTAATACTCACTTGTAAGGTTCAATCATCTCCTCAGTAACAAAATTCAAGTAGTTCCTGTGAGCAGCAGAGGCAACAATCAGAGACATAGTCCAGTTATGTAGCAAAACAGATATAATGCATATTGTTCTATTTCATCTATAAATGGAAAAAGATGACAGACAAATTTTTACAAACTGCATTAAAACTGCGGGAGCAACTTTTACACAAATAAAATTCTTTATTTGGGCAAAAAAAAATATTTTTACAGTGAAAAGACAAGAAAGACATTAACCTTTTTAAACAATACTAGGAAGTAGACTGGGTGATAATTCAATATTATGGGTGAAGGACATCCAGTGGAGTCTTATCTTGATGATATTATGTTATTGATTAACAGAATTTTGTGGTCCATCCCTCCACCATAAGGAGTCACACACAAATTACAGAACGTGGTAACTCAGCAGCACTAACATTTTAATCATCCTAAATCCAAAAGGCAGCGTAGTGGTTTGCAACCCGATCACGCAGGTAGGTCGATGTGTCAACTCACCAGCCACCGTAGGCAAACAGACCGCTGTAGAGCGCCAGACCGATGCTGCCAAACTCATATTTGGACCCCTTGAAGGAATTTTCTGGTAGAAGACCGTCTGTGTCACCTGGAGAAGAAAAGGGAGAAAGACTTGGGTTAAGGCAAAANNNNAAAAAAAAAAAAAAAAAAGCCCAAATCCTTCTGTCTGCATTATTGCTCTGCAGGCAAGTACCAACCAGTCTGGAAATGCCAGAACCTGAAATGTGGAACAATAAATGAAACAATGATCTGTTTTTGCCCAACACACACTAACACACACACACACCAAAAAGCCTTTGGAGGTGGGGGGGGGGCTTAAATCTGTCTCAGTATGCGGATCAGTCAAGGACTGCAGAATGAAATGGAGTTAAGACAGGCTGAGACAGTCAATAAGTGACCCAGACTGTGGCACGGCTCCATGGATCGACCCGAGGCCTGGACGGATCACACAACAGACAAACACAAGGGGCTGGTCGAGAAGAGTGAGACAGACAGAGAAACATTGGTGGTTTATTGCTTTGCTCAAGGGCAGGGCAACAGCAGCTGAGGGATGGGAGCGGATCACTATTTCACTTAAATTCATCAGCCGTCGTGAGGATTTATGACATTTTGGTCACAGCCCCTCTTCTCTAAACCTCCAGGTTGCTGCTGGTTTGAGCCACATTCCTGACGGAGTTGCTCCCCAAAACACGCAAACACATTCTCAGACACAGGGCCGGTTGCTAAACCAACAGCCCGGGGCAGTGTTGGTTCTGGGAGGGTTAGCCCTAAGCCACTGTGCGGCGTGGGAAACGCCCGATAACTGCGCTGTTCGGGTGACTAACTGCCTTACGCTCCGCCCTCGTAACAGGATGTGACCACAGCATCCTAAGGCCCGTTGGCCCACCGGGCAGGGCTGCTCTACATACCAGCCTGACAGGGGAGCTGTGCTGGGGGTCTCTGAGTCCTGGTCTGTACCATTTCTAATCTCATGTCTATAGCTGATCAGAAAGGTTTCCATCAGTTGGGTCGAAGTAATTGAATTGAGGAGTCTTCCTCAATGTAAAAAGAGACCCTCCTCTATAAGAAAAAGATTGGTGCGAGTTGTTGGGTGTCAGCTATTATTGGCCAATATATTGTTATCAAATGTTTTAATCCTTAAATATCTATATCAGAATCGGCCCAAAAAGCATCCAGTATCAATCAGGCTTTACATGCATACTCAAATCTAGGGCTGCACTAACGATTATTTTAATGATCAATTAATCAGCATTTTCTTCTTTAATTGATTAATCATTAAAGAATGTCAAAAAATAGTGAAAAATATCCGTCAAAATTTCCTCAAGCCCAAGGTGACGTCTTGTTTTGTCTCGCCAACAGTCCAAAACCCAGAAGTATTTAATTTAATTTAATTTATAAACGACTAATTGTTTCAACTCCACTTAAATCTCAATCTCTAAACATTTATGGACAGCCCTGACGAATGTGCAAGTAAGTAAAGCTACAGTTGGCCTAAACATAACCCAAACTAACATTTCTATGATTCTATGAGCTGAGTTGAGTACAGATGAGAAATATTTGGCATACAGCCATGCACCTCTCATGTACTGTGACAGCAGGTTTGACATGTCTGAGAGGAAGCAGAGATATTCTACAGATGAAAAACGTCATCAATTTGCAAACCAATTTATTGTTTAGTTTCTGTGTCAACAACAACAGTGTTTTGTTTCATTCTAACATCGAATCTGGTTCTCACACTGATGTGTGCATCTGCAACATGATGAGAATCGATGCACACACACACACACCCCGGGCCTTGGTTGCCCATTTCTTTACACACAGATAAACACAACCATTGCTCAGGACCGTCTGCCTCGAAACCTACAGCACACCTCACATCTGTGAGGCTTGAACTCGGTGGAACGCCTAATTTGTCCCTAACCTTTACAGCTTTTCATGGTGGAAAAGTCTGAATCATCCCTCGCTCCTGCTCTTGTTCCCCCTTCTCCTTCTGTTCTGCACGGCCTATATTTTGTGAGATTGGGACTCATCTCGCATTTGAAAAGAATCTGTGGTGGACAAACACAAATATGCCCTCCAATCAAACCTCTTTGTGTCAACTTTACTCTTAACACTCTGCAATTTACAGCTTTGCTCCTTCTTCTGGTACCCCCACATCACATTCCACCACACTGGTCAGGAACACTCGGAGCTGCGATCAGCTCGTCACATGATACCAGTGCCAGGCAGTGAAAGTGACACACATACACACAGAGAATGAAATATGCATGCACCGTGCAGAACACACACAATACACTCCTATTCTACACCTTAAAGAAAGAATTCAACATTTTGGGAAACGAGCTTATTCACTTTCTTTCTCACCGTTAGATGAGAGGATTGATACCACTCTCATGTCAGTCGTCTCATAAAGTCGTGGTTTTAGGGGGAGATACTTGCTCCAACTATCTCTTGACGAACAAAGGTTGTATCCCTCCGCCCAGTAACGCCCTCTAAAACCACAAATTGCCATTTTTACAGTTCTGTCTGTGTTCATATTAAACAGTAAAAATCTGTTCATTCGTGAGCTTTAGAGGTTCTGGTAGGTGTATTTTTGAACCACTGAGAGAGCCAGGCTAGCCGTTTCCCCCTGCTTCTGGTCTTGATGCTAAGCTAGGCTAATCAGCTCGTGGCTCCAGCTTCATACTTCAATCACCATCATTATTATTATTATCATCATCATCATCATCATATCAAAACTTAAATTCTCCTCACGATCTTCCTCCCCTGTTTTCATTTTTGTCTGCCTCAGTCACAAACATGTTCAGCATGTGAAAGTCACAATCATCTGTGAAGTACAGCAAAAACACCTGGATGGAAATGAGATCATAGAAACGTGGAGAGAGCAGAACCTAAATAAAATCACAGGTGCACATCACATGTTTTAGGGATAAGAAAGGTTACACTATTTGTAGCATTGCACAGACAGTGATTGGTGGTGCTGAGCTAACAAAACAGTTTAAAGGATTACCTGTTGCCCTGATTCTCTACTTACTATAAAAACAAAGGCGAGGAATTACAAATGATTACTCTTCATGTTTCTCCTCATCAGAACAGGTACACACCTAAACAGGTACATGGTGAATTTGGATAAGAAGCTTGCTTTATGTGGACTGAGCTAACAGCAAATCAAAGGCTATTCGGGGGCACACTTTACACTGACTGAGCTTACATTCAATTTAAAGAGGCAGTGGATAAAGTAAAGGTGAAGGCATTACATGGATTAGCCCTACTATTCAGACTGAGATGAATGGAGTCTGTTTTGGAACCCTCCCACTGCACAAACACACACCTTTCACTCATGAACACCTCGAGGAGAGCCACACTGGTGGGAAACCACTTCAAGATGTCAACCAGGACTTTTATATCAGTCTGTAAGTGTAACTGTGTATGTGCGTGAGTGTGTTATCAAGTAAGCCATGTTCGTATCAGAGTAAGAATAAGAAGGCGAGAGGGAAATCTCTGCATCACAGATGGAGCTGAGACGAGATGAAACTGAAATAAATCAGAGTGAGTTTACATGGCCGGTCAACAAGAGATCAGTCTCTGTGAGCGTTTCATTTCCAAACAGTGTGGGCAGGTGTCAGATTGAGAAAGCAGGGGTTTACTGAAGCTAATCAGATTACACCGGCCTCTAATTTGAGACACCAGCCGACTCTGACCTTATGAGCCACAGAGCTCCAGGAACACACACACACACACATGCACGCGCGCGCGCGGTGAATACGATATGTAAAACACGCGTTTAGGATGGATCAGGATGAGCAGAGCGTGTGTGGTGTCAGTTTGGTTTATCTTTGCCAAACTCGCATCACCATGGCGACTAGACGGAAACTACAGTATCTCTACGTGATCGTACAAAATGAGAGACACTCACATGCTCAGTCTTACCGAACTTAATACCAGTATCATAGAAGGAACCCTTCTATGTTTAGCTCTAGTTTCAGCTCTTTTTTATTAACGTCCATAACTTAACCAGAGTGCCTCTCCGCAATGGAAATTTTACTTTTCATCGTTTTGCTAAAAACTGCTAAAAGTTAAAAGGTTCCTGGATGGTTCCTGTAACGTGTAACTTTTTCAGAAATTCAATGACTAGTAAACAGCCTGTATTATATCTTTCTCTGTGTCTCGTTTAATTCCTTTTCAGATGACTGGTTAGACAATAAATGTATACTCTAAAACAGACCTATAAATCGCTCAATAACCTCCACCCCGACTGCCAAACAGCAGCCTGAGAGGTTGCAGTGAAGGCAGCCTGTCAGGTGAGTTTGTTGATGTAATCACAGCCACGCACCCAGTCTTTGTCTAAATCCAGATAATCTGAGGTGTCTCAGATAAACAGTCATTAGAGGCACTATGGCGAAAAAGATTGGTGTTAAAGATTTAAGAATGTAATGAGGCTAAATATGTTAGAAAAGCTCACTTTAGTAAAGGACTAGAATTACAAATTAGTCTTTGAGCTCCAGCTACACACCTAAACAGGTATTAGTCAGGCAGGGTATGCATTCAATTTATGTGGATTAAAATTACTCATAGAATGAAAAGGTGGATACAGATCCTGCTTCTACTGGAGAACTTGGAGGACAGACAATTCAACATATCAGTAACCTTGGGTTTTAGAAATACAGGAGGCTATAATGTAACATTTGTGTCCAAGTCCATTTTCTTTACTCTGAAAGTGGCCAAAGCTCAGGACTTAACTTCTTAAACTGATAAAAGTGGGGCACCAAAGGCAGAAAAAAAGCATGTCCGTCTCCCTCTTCAATTCCTAACTTCAGCTCTCCACAGCAGCATGTTTTACAGCTCTGAATTACAGAACGTGTAACTAAGAGCTTGTTTCAGTCATTACGTCCACACACACACATCCGACCACCCACTGGCTTTAACAGGCCTTTCTGTCTAACATCACGGTAACTTTAAACTCCAAAGAAACACACACACACACTCAGAACAGACTATGCCAGAGTCAGCCTGCTTCTATCAAAAGGCTAAATCTGTGTGTGTGTGTGTGTGTGTGTGTGTGTGTGTGTGTGTGTGTGTGTGTGGCAATCCAAACAATTTTTACCTTATTGTTTATTTGACAGGACAATGCTCCACACATACCGCATGTTGTAGCAGGTATGGCTAAAAGCTAAGTTTCGTCTGTGGTCCCTGGGCCCTCTGCTACTGATCTCTGCAGGGAAAAAACTGCTTCCAGAAACCACATACTGCATCTCTCCCCCTCTTCCACTCTCTCTTTTTCTCTCTCTGTATCATGCAAACCTCTCTCTCCCTCCCTTTCATCCCCACCTTCCCTCCCCCTAACCTCCTCCCTCTGCTCCAACTCTTTCTGGTCCACTTCTGAACAGTTCCAGTCAGTGTTGAGGTCCCGTCTGCCGAACAGTCAGGCGACCTGAGTAACCTCGGACCTACAGAATCTACATCTTTCAGCTCCCTCCTGTGTGAGAAAAAATAAATAAAAATGGGTCCAGATTTGGTACCATCACATTTAACTGAATGCCAGCAGTGAGATAAAAGTTGGGCTCACAGTCGTATATTTTAACAAAATATCAGCAGTTTTCAGGAAGGACAGACTACAGAGGGCTGACCCACTTCTGAACGAACATGCAGAAGGTAATTAAAGTTCAGAAACAAGAAATGGGCACAGTGATGCCAACTGTTAAGGGACATGTTAAACTGCAGGTTTGGTGTTGCAGTTCGAGTTCAACTCAGAGTTTTCAAAGCCGAACCTTACAGCTTGTCAGGTGTGAGGTCAAAGGGTAAGAGGTGATAGGTGAGCTCGGAGCTCCAGACAGAGGGAACACACAGCTGGAGAAGGCAGACTGGTTACTGGCGTGGTCAGCTGCTCTCCACAATCACCCCTCAGTCTGTGCGAGCTCCACTTCAGTTTAAACTCAGTGGCATTTCACTTTTTCCCCCCTCAGAGGCACCGCTCTTTAAACAACTAATTATTCTGCAACCGAGTCTGACAAAACAGACTCTTCTGTCTGCTTCCAGCCACTAATCTATAGAACTATTTGCTTTGTGATTATATTCAATCTGCAAGACTAGGCCTGTGTCTCACACCAGCTCATTCACATTCAACACACATGCCTGTTGACTTCCCTTTTACTGGGTTTCCCCTCTAATATTCTTCTGCCAGCAGAGCACGGATTCACTCCGATCTAATGTACCGCCGTTTTCTATTTGCCTCACGTGTCTCTCTCGGAGGAGTACAGCAGCCGACAGCTTCACTGCAGACAGGATGAGAGCCAGCCATAGGAGCACAGCGGGGCCTGGCAGCAAACACGCACAGGCAGCAGGGGGGATATAAGCCTGCAGTTAGCTCGTTTTTTTTGGTCATCGGAAAGGAGGCTGACAGGTCACCTTTAATATTTAGGGCTGCAAACCATAGTAGTCTCATTTCTATGACATGAACCCAATGAACCCCTTAAGTCTTGGTGGAGAGTTGCACTGCCTTCCTATAGGGGGCAGAGTTTGATTCCCTGAGCTCACTTCCTGTCTGAATTAGTCTGCTAACTTACAGTGAAAGGGACACGAGTTCTTGCTTGTTCAAACAGACTGTTTGTATGACTCAGGCATCTTGCAGCTACTGAGTAGATTTCCACATGAAAGGAGTTGTGTTCTACTCGTGTTTCGCTGTGCCATCCTCCCATCTCTGGCTACATTTCACAACATCCTGTGGCCTTAATGAGGCTCCGGCCCGACTCCAGGAAGCCAAACACCAGCTACACCGCTTCCACAGGCTCACTGCTCGCATGGAACAAAGACAACAGGTCGTGTTTAGATTAGCTTTGGCCAGAATGGGTTTACAATGCTGGAACTTGATCAGATGTAGTGTCAGGGGCGGTGCAACACAAATTTGGGGCGACAGGGGTTGAAACAGAGAAAAGAGTGCCATCATAGCCTCCTGGATTACACAAAATCTCCTCAGTTAAAGCTAATTTGCTTTGATTTCAAAATTATTTTAATTAGAAGATTCTTATCTTTCATATTGACTTTAGAGCAGTTGTGTTTTGCATGAGTTTGCAACAGTTTGCATGGTTGGCACGGTTAAATTAGCTTCACAGAAACACAAGCACACAAAAATCTAACAGATATCATTTTTCTTTAAGTGAGACATTGATGCCTTATGTTATGTCAGAGGAGGAAATAGGCGCACGTCAGGAGGGAAGACAAAAAACAGTCAAATCAACCACTTCCTGTTTCAAGTCGTGTGGCACAGGCTGCACCTTTAGAGTTGGCACGCTCCCTGCGTAAATTACTACGTCTTTTTAGTGCATGTACTGTTAACTGTAACTTTACCGGCATCTGCATAAACAAGCAACAAATGATTGGCAAGGAGCATTAACCCTTAAGGGAGCTTATTACATTATAAACTGAACATTTCAAGAAGAAGAATTTCCAAAATCTAATGTCAAACCCAAAGCTTTGATTGTGCTTATTTTGACTGTTTATAAAGAATGAACTGCTTCCTCACTCCTTGAACATATGACTCACTTTACCACTAAAGTGATTCAGATTTAAATTGTAATGGCTTGTGTGATCTGAAACTCAAGGGTTTCAGGATTTAAATAGTAAACTATGTTGCTTTTAAAGGAACATTTATGTCGAGCATGCCCTGTTTCAGTGGGATTATTTAGCTTACACGCGTGTATTCTAATGTATTGTGCATTCAACAAAACACAATGTGAAACACGGTATGCAGATTTTATGATAAAATTATGAGAATCTGATGATTAACTATGTATCTGCACTGAAGGGAATAAATTATATTTAGGTGCTATATTAATATTTTCCTATATTGATATATACAGTATATCACAATGCAAAGGCAAATGTATGCAAAGTTACATATAAAATAATCAAACTGACTTCCAAAACAGTCTTCTATTGTTATGCATCATATAAAACTTAACTCACCACGTGAGTAAAAAAGAATTAAAAATAATTGTGCTAGTTTTCATTTACAGCTTGTTTTAAATTATGTGGACAACAAAAATTCATAAAATGATGACATGTTGTTCATATCATCAGGGTATGATTGTGCAAAAGTACCTTGGCCAATCTTAACGAAGCCGATGATGATGATGAGTCCAAGTGCCAGGAGCTTGGCCGCGGCAAAGAAGTCCTGCACTCTGGTGGCCGCCTTCACACTGTAGCAGTTCACAAACGTCAACAAGACTGCAGAGAGACAAAGAGTAAGAGAGAGAGACTGTAAGTGGTGGCATCCTTATGAAGCAGCTCTACCACATGAAAAGGGCCCCTTACACTATTTCTTCACACTGAATTACACCACACCGCCACAGCGTCTTCTCTTCACATTTCATAATGGGCACATGAAGGACTAACTTTTCTGCAGGCGTTTTGGACGTTAAAATAGCTTTTAAACAATGTTTCCCTGAACCCCCTTTAATTTTCTTCTCAAATTTGAGTTAATGTACGTGTGTGTGCACATGTGTGCGTATTTGCAGCTCTCAAAGTACACTGGGAGCTGGAAAAGAACTCACAGAGATGGTAAACAAATTCTTGAGGGAATAAAGTCCTGTCCACCACACCCCCCTCTCTTTTATCCACACATGTATAGTGCTGGTAACCACCCCGTCCTGCGCACACACACAGACACACACACACGCTCATAGGGTTGCTGAAGCGGCCCCCTAACCCTGGACACCATTAAAAGTGATTAACTGAAGCAGCAGGTCCCTTCAAAGCTCCTAAATCAGGTCGGGCCACAACAGAAAGACGAGATGGAGCACAAAGAGGCTCTGTGTTAAAGAGACCAAGACAAAGAGAGAGGGAGCCTGAGTACAGTAGAGACACACACACGCACATGCACACACACACACACACACAGAGAGGCTGGCATCCAAACTTACACAAGCACGCAAACAAACAACTGGCTAAAATACACAACTGGCATGTTTGTGTGTGCAAGTGAATACACGCACACAGAAACACGATGATCTCAATTAAGACAAATTCCCACAGAAACAGGTCAGATGGAACAATAACCCACACACCAAAATAGACCTATGGAGCGGTGGGTGTGTGTGGAGATTTGGCTCTCAGCCCCACAGTGACCCTGACCACCCCACTGCCTGCCTGCCTGCCCCCACACACACACACACACACACACACACACACACACAGAGATAACCGAGCCTCTCGGTACACAGCTTTGTCATGTGGTCTCGGTCAGGATTTAGCCTTCAGTCAATCACAAGATTAGGTAGTAGGGTTACTAGCTGGCACCACATACACTCACACTCACACATTAATACACATCAATGCATACACAATGTCATGTGTGGTCATGTATTCAGTTAGAGATGGAGTGTGTGAGGTGAAAGGGGGGATTCTTGTTGTGTGTGTGTGTGTGTGTGTGTGTGTGTGTGTGTGTGTGTGTGTGTNGCGGTCAAAGAAAACACACACAACCAGAGACTGGAGCTAACACAGGCTCAAGCAGCCAATAATCCATTAATCTTGTGAAGACTCCACAAAATGTGTTTGTGAAACGCACTGAAATTTACAAGTATTTTTAGCTAACATGAACCGTGACACTAACGTCTACAGACTGAAATACATTTACCAACCCCTAAATACAGCATTTATATGTACACATACACACACACACACATAATTATATATATATATATATATATATATATATATATATATATAATTTAATTGACTGCTGTGAGTGAAATTAAATATTTTATCTGTGCATCACATTCAGTTCAATTCTCACACATTTTTGCCATTTTAATTTCTTACACATACACCACATTATTAATGATGAATCTTTTCTTTTTTGTTATTGTAAATATCTCATATTATCACACACCTTATCTTCAAATTTAGAGCTAAGAAAGATGCAATATGATAATTAAGTAGCCTACAATATGTGGAACTGAAGCTGCCCCCTGGTGATAATAAAACACAAATAATTAATGGGATATGAGGTTTTCTCTGTTTTATTTTAAGGTTCCACCTATTAAACTCCACAGATTATTAATTTCTTTATATTTTAATACATGTCATTTCATATTTAGAACACTGTGGCCTTTCTATTCTGTCAAATCCAAAAGTTTGCACCTTTAAG
>NTHP01000050.1:1728615-1743951 GCA_003416845.1 Oplegnathus fasciatus | reverse complement strand
CACACAAGGGCAGGAAGTGAAGTGTCTGACATGAGAGGAGAGGTAAGTATACAAAATAAAACAGGAAATGTGCATGACTAAACTGAAAACAGACAACAACAAGACTAGTGCAAGGAACGGGACATGACAGACAACACAGAACACCACAAGAGAGAGACAAACGGGATCACAAGGAACACAGGGAGGGGGAAACACTAGGAAACACTATCACATGTAAAATGTGTCTCATATGGGATAAATCCACATAGTTTTTGGAAGGGATATTTTTAATGCATACAGACCATATTCCTTTATTTAACACCCCTTATTTTCATTGAAAAAATGCACATTTTAATATATTTAATAGATTATTGGCTATTATTATTATTTAAAAATTAATTACCTTCAAATGTACAACCGGCTGGTATTTTGTTCGTCTTAATGTGTTGACAAATTCTCTCTTCCTCTTTTTTTGTGAAATAAAACCATTTTTAGACAAAGAGATTACGAAGCAAATTCAGATATTTTATATTATATTTGTAATCTTTTAACAAACCTTTTGTTTATAGGCTATATTTTTTTGATACACTGTCATATCAGTGTATATTCAAGTATGCATTTATGTGTGCAAGCATGTGCATGAAAAGGCTCTATATGTGCCAACATCATTGTGAAATGACTGAAATGTGTGGTTTTGTTACCAAACCAGAGAATATGCTGGAGATGATTAGTAGCCTGACCCACTGACACACTGTGGACTGCAGTGTACAGTCTAGAGACTGGCTCTGTTCTCAGTTCTGGTCCTCTGTGGTACTAATGTCTCATAATGAATATAACAATCACTTGTTTATGTTGAAATTCTTCACATTTACAGTAATGCTTCTTGTCATGTTAACTTAGTTTAGTGCTGACTGCACATTACATGAATGAAAACAGATTCCTAACATTATTCCAGCTGGTAATCTGACCACCCACTCTGATGGATTGATAGGATTTTTTACCAAAGAGTGCAGAGTTGCAGATATGAGAGGGAACGCTGCGCTGATGGGAAAAAGTACGTAAACAAAGACGTGACACTGGCGTGGGTGTGGGAGAGGTCCTTTCCTGGCAGCTGTAGTAACATCCACTCTGTTTCCAGCTTCTCTCTCAGGGAATGTAGAGCGACCACTGAAGTCATCAAATACACAAATATGTTAACAATCCACCCACCCAACATTGCCCACAACACTTTGCAATAAATCAAGAGGCATGAGGACTTGAAGTACCGCTTATCATTCTTGCTGATGTTTTTGGAAAGCCTGACGGATGCATGGGGAGGAACACCTGTCACAGTGTCTGCATTGTTTTCATGAAAGAGTCCTTTTGTTGCTCATATTGTAGATGACTATGGTGCTGCTGAGAATGACGCCTTTGCTTTTTTAAACTAGTTTTGTTAGCATCTTTGCAGTAAGTGCTTTAAAGCTGCACTATTCAATATTTTTCTATATTAGCAATAGATCAAATTACTATGTGTACTGTGAAAAGAGTCCCTCATAGTGACAAACCCACAGACAATGATCGTCCAGCTCTACACTTCCCCTCAACATGACTGCTGAAGCTAGAACTTTAACCTTAACTCTAACTTTCTGCGTATTTTTTTTTATCCCTTTTTAAAGATATTGAGAATTCTATAGGGTTTATCAAATTTTACTTTATTTGTATTTATTTGTGTACAGGGAGTTTTTGTTCCAAAAATGGATAAACAGGGGCACCCTGGTGCCCTAGGGGTTAAAGCGCCGACCATGAACCGCAACGTCCCTGGGTCATGTCCGGCTGGGGGACTTAATATGTTGCATGTCAGTTCCTATCTCTCTCTCTCTCTCCTCATTTCCTGTCATCTCTCTACTGTGACTATAAAGGCATAAACATGCCTCCAAACAGCAGAGCAGTGCATTTTTCCTCCATCAACCTCCATCAACCTTTAAAAAAGTTATTTTTTCTGTCGTGTAATAAAAAAAAGGTTGGCCCTATAACATGAATGTTGCAGAAATTGTACAAGTTACTACATCAGCAAATTATTTTACTGTTTTGTTACTACTGAGAGTTCACTCAAATGCATTCAAACAAGCCAGTTTAGACGCAGCATTAAAGTCAAAACTGGGATCACATGGGTGGAAGTCCTTTGTCTGAAATATCTGAAGCAGCAAAGAGGCTGAGGAGCACAGAGGTGAGTAAAACAGGAGTAAGATAAGGAGGAAGAGCAGCTGGCTTGGAGTTCAAAGGGAAAAGGGCCTCTCATTGTATGTTCCTGTTTATATCTCTGCCTGTATGGAGAACTGGAGGGGTTCATAGGTTGTTGATCTAAAACGATTCCCCTCAAACAGAGAACAGAAGGACAGCAGGAAGACGAGCTCTCTAATTAGAACCTGCCTTCTTCATCTTCTTCTTTTCATCTCTCTGCTTCACTGATGGCCAGTGAACATGGTCACTGTGGTGCAGACTTAAAGGCATGCTTGGATGTCAATGGACAAACATTTTTTAGACATCACATACACATGAAATACAGTTAGACCTGTTAACTGTTCTGATAGTCGGCCATCAAGGTTTGTTCCAAATTATACAGTATAGGTCTATGTACAGCCAAGGAGCCATTTACTCCTTTAAGGGTCAGTTCACAAAAATGTAAAACAAACATATTTTCTTACTTACCTCTGGTGGTATCTAGATAGTGCTAATGCAGATAGTTTTCCCTGGTTTTGAGATATTTGAAATATTATTTAGCCCTTCAACAGCAACATCTCTTTCTACAAACACATTGGAACTACTTTCTACCTAAGAAAGTAACTGGGACATTGTTGCTGGTTGAATTGTTTATTGAAATACAAAGCACAGCTGAGGCTGATGGCCACGTCATTAGTTTTGCAGGTATTATAATAAACCAAAGTATTGGACAAATTAGGATTTTGATCTGATGATGCCACCGGATGAAAAGTCAAGGGATCATCAAAGTCTTTAAGATTCATCCTCTGGGGACTGTGCATATCAGTACTAAAATTCATGACAAACCAAAATGTCAATTTCATGGTGGTGCTAGAGGAAAAGTCTGTAGGCTTCATCCTCTGTGGACCATCAATGTCTGTACAAACTTTAAAGGAAATCCAACCAATAGTTGTTGAGACATATCAATCTGGACCAAAGTAGCGGACTGACCTGCCGACATTGCCATTGCTAGAGCCATGTCGCTAATGTGGCTAAAATGTTTAAAAACACATAAATGAGCAAAACCATCGCAGTGACAAGTTCCTTCATTACCATGGATACACACTGTAGTTTATTTTGACCCAATCCCACATACACACTAGAGCAACAAATGTGTCTTAATCCACAG
Organism: Oplegnathus fasciatus; assembly: GCA_003416845.1. NCBI lineage: Eukaryota > Metazoa > Chordata > Actinopteri > Centrarchiformes > Oplegnathidae > Oplegnathus > Oplegnathus fasciatus. The sequence continues at coordinate 1,740,605 of NTHP01000050.1, read as the reverse complement.
CTGAAAATAGTCCTCAACAAATGCACTATTTACTCCTGTTTAAGTAACATTTGCTGAAAAGTACAGTGCCCAGCTGTTTAAGGAAACTATCAAACCTTTAAAAAATAAAACTAGGCTTGGGGCTGAGAGCCACAGACAGGGAAGGGAAGTCAGCAAGTACTGTGAGGCAGACTAATGCATTGTTGGCTTTCTTATAATAGTAATATTGTATAATGTGTTGTCAAAGAAGGTTTCTGTTCCTATAAAAGAGGACCACATTTTAGGACAGCATGGCTGTTCATGAAAAGAGGACGTTTGGAGGGATTGAAACCTGCCTGGTTAGCTGTTGTAAAGAGATGTGGTCACCTCAAACAGGACCACAGACAAATATTTGTGCAAGCTAGAACCACAGACACACCACACAGTCAATCACAGTTTTCTGATATAAGCATTTCTGCAACATGATCAGTTCTCTCTGATATCCTTTAAATCACATATAACACATACTGTATGTGCTTGTAAAGTCAAATTTCAGTCAGTGGTTATAAAATGTTTTCTCATTCACCTACTACAAAGACACTCATCATGCATGCTTACAGTCACACACACTGTACAGTTCAAAGCTTCTGGGTCTCCAGTCAGTCTGTCCATTCATACAATCAGGGGAAGCCCAGTAGAGACTGACTGGTGTGTCCCTGTAGACTCAGGCCCCTCTCCCCTGCAGCCAAGCACAATAAACACCGCCAGAGGTCAGCTTCAATCGCCATTTCTTTGGTTTGAATCAGGTGGAGACCCTAATCACACCCGGCCGTGGTAACAGTGTATAAAAGAGTGTAAACAACCCACCCTCAGGACCACAGGCGTCTGGGTGGGGGCCACCAAACATCCCCTCTCTGTGTCAGGGGGCTTCAAAGGTATCGGTGAGGGTAGGGTGGGGGGTTGAGACAGAGAGAACTTGTTCCTGCCCTGGTTCATGCTTAGAGAGGAGTTGGGTCAGGTGGGTCTGCAGGAGGAACAGTGGGGATGTATACATTTCCTAGAAAGACAGTTTATATAGCAGCACCTTTGAAAGTTTCAGATTTCAGTTTTCTGCCATTTCAGGTTTGGTTGTAAGTTTAAACAGATGTCATAAAAAATCTAAATGTATCAGACTGCATGGCAAAGCATTCATCTCTACTTCTGCCATGGGGACACAAATACACAAGATACGCACTCTTTTTACATCACACATTACTTTATTTTTATACATCATCTATTATTATGTCAGTTTCTTTAAAATCATCTTTACATCTGTATCATGTGACACCGTTGGGTGGTTTTCAACACCCTCTTTCTCTGGGAGAAAAACGCTTCCCTGGTTGCACAGCTGGACGGGGTCCTATAAGGAGCCATCCAGGTGGAGCAAAGCATACCGGGAGGGGAGAGGGGCCTAGTGAAGCCCCATAGGGCAGGAATGTCAGCTGCCCACTGGACTAATAAACACCTAAAATATGTACTGCATATAGCGTACAGCATACATAACATACACCTGCTAAAACATCACACTGAGCTATAGGAGGCAAGGAAAGAAGTACCAAGAGTGTAAAACATCATGAAGAAAATACAGCATGATGACAGCATTCGGTAATGCTTTAGAAAGGCAGACTGTGATACAACTCAGGAGAAGATGAGAAAAAAAAAGATGCAAGAACAGAGAGAGTTTAAACTCCTGAAGATGCAGAAAACATCACATATCTTAATTTAACCATCTATGAACAAAGTCATCTTAGATTGATTTCTGATGCCACATCAATGCTTTGACAGAAAAGGTCACTTAGACAAACATTTTCCACGGACTGAACATGTGTATTGGAATATATTGATATTCATTGCATTCAAAGTTGTTTTTTTAAAAAGGCATAAAAACGTAACTTAACATGAGTAAAATGTCATGAAACATGAAGGCAGATCATGGTGCATAATTTAAATACATCAATAAAATAGAGCTGTACAAGATAAAGGCAGTACTGAGTCCCTTGTTTCCATGTTAGTATAATACATTAGATTCTGCATTGCATCAATTGTGAGGAAAAAAAAGCAACCATGCAACAAATTCCACACCAAGTCCACTCTAAAATCTTTAAAAAAAAACTTCTCAAACCTGCCATCTACCCCCTGCGGCCCCTTCATCGTTTATCTAGCAAAGCAGCAGCCTTCACGACGAGTTAACATCACTCAGTGCACGTCACATAGCGTCACATCTCTTCAACACATATCCAATTAGTCTATTCAGCGTGTGGCTTCATGCTGGGCCTCAACTGGGGAGCCAATGGAGGACCTACTGGGGAGATGGAGCCGGGTGTGTGTGCCTGATGTGAGCGTCCGAGCAGCAGGGGAGGAATGGCCATTTCAAAAGAGCTGGAGGGCCAGTTTGGACAGTTGCATTGTTACTCAGGCATTACATAGACAACCATGACCTCTCACCCCTGCCTCAACTCAACTGTACGTCAATGGAGGAAACTCTCACATATGGATAATGTTGGAAGTGGACACTTCCTTTGATGTTGTTTGTAGTGCGACTATATTTTCCTGTCCAAAGATGTGAAGTCAGACATGTCTGAGAAACTCAACAGATCATTTTAATGAAATCAGAACTTTCTATTTACTCTTCTCTCACTCTTCCCTGTCTTTTCCTCAAACCTCTCGTTCTCTTTCTCATAGTATTAGCAGTAAGATTCACCCAGCGCATCACAACTGTTGGACATGAGCCAAAGCAGGCGGACTGCCAGACTGCTTTAGATGATGCAAGGTTGCATAAGCTCGCTCTTAAATACAAAAACCTCATCTGCACTGTGTCTGCAGCGTTGTTGAATTGAGTGAAAAACACACGGAGGAGTGCATGATTTACCTTAGTGTAAAGCTTTTAAAACTTTGGATAAAAGGTACATCAAGTGTACCTTAAGCAGCTCAAACAGAGAGCCAAAGAGAAACCAGATCTTCCAGGTTTTGTTTCAGAAGTAAGAAAACCTTGTTCAAAATCCCATTGACATTTGTAACTACGCTAATAATTAAAAATCCAGCGTTGGAACAGAGCCTTTCACTACAGTTTGTCGTGTGATTCACTTAATATTTTTAGATAGGGATGGTAGCTTTTTTTCTATTATCGTTGTTAATTTAATGTCTGGTTTTTAGCGGCCTTTAATGAACACCGTTTTCCACAAGCCCTAGATCTTCGAGGGCTAAACGTTACGGCTTGACAAAAGAGCAGAGTCCGTGGGTGAGTCGAGGAGTCGCGGCGAGCTCAGATATGTAATCGCTGTTTAACTTTTTTTTTTTTAAATCACAGGGTTTCAGTTTGTGGTAGCAACTGCTGAAGTGGCTCCTTATTTGTCTTAGAATATGGAAAATAAACCCCAAGAACATGGTTCATTTTTTTCAGAAGGATCTGAATGAGAGTTTGCATTGAGTTACAGAAGCTGGAGGAACAGAGGCTAGACAGGACGTCACGACTCTGTCTCTCTATAGTGAAAGCCAATATAAATATATCTGTTAGACACTGTTAGACAGGCGAGGTAATACACAAGGTTTTTGCAGTCAGTTGGTCCCACTGTGTCACCTGTCTATCCAGCTCCCTTAGAAAGTCTCCTCTACAATATTACATGCATCTACCACAGCTATTCATGGTCGTATCCTTTGTGCGTTTTGCCTTTATTTTAAAATAAAAAATAAAGTAGTAGTTTAGACCAGTTCGGAGATTCTACATTACAGTACAACAATATTTGTAACTCTTTAAGCCCTTACCCAACCCAAAACAGTACAATTTGATGTGTCCAATCACATTTGATTAATCTTCAGTCATAAAAATCAACGGACAAATGTGAGACAACAGAAAACTAAACTAAACCAGACAGACTCATAAAGACAGCAGATCCCTCCAGATATAGACTTGATTCAGTCAGTCGACCTGAGAGTCTAGTCATTTACAGGTTTACACAATTCCTCTACTCAGCCGTAAATGTAGTGGAAGTTCTGGCTTATTCCATTTACTTCAATCAAAAAAGATAAATGAGGTGAGGACCATAGTAAATGTCACCTGAGCCTGACTGTTACTGTGAGCAACCACAGCCACTGTACTTGAACCATAGCTTAATGGAACAAGATGTGTTGGGGAAACTGCCAATAGCAGTGATTCACACAGAGAACATTTAAGGCACTGTGGTCATGGTATTTGAAACTACTGTAAAAAAGAGTTATGGAACAGAACTGCTTATTTCAATCACAATATTCTTAAATGCATGTATGTGCTACTGGCATGTTTGTACATATTAGTAACACATCTAATAGTTCTGCGTAGAAGAACCAAGGCTCAGTAAAGTTCCTTCAAAACTCTACTGTATGTGTTGGATGTCTGAATGTCACATGCTGTAAAAAACAAAAGGCTTCTGAATGTCAGATGTACCGTACGCAGTATAATCTCTTTGTAACAAATTAAGAAAACATACATTCTATTCATTATTAACATATAGACAAAATCAATGAGAAACCCAACAACCCACCATCCAGGATTTTAAAGTGACACTGTGGTACAAAACCCTCAACGACATTAGATATATTATGTATTCTGCTCGAGAGACACACTCCCAAGGTGATAACTCCAGTCTGCTAAAATCTCCTGGGCTTTCTGCTGTAAACTAGCAGCAGCTCCAGCCTCCTTATATGGATAAAAGTCAAAGCAGGTTCTGCTGTAGTAACGACTGTGGCCAGCACACAGTGCTGTTGAGTTTTTACCTGCAGCTCAGTGTGGAGAACAGCACTCATGTAGAGTAACCCGAATGGTAAACGTATGATAAATACGATTCATGTTGATAAAATCAGTAAAACTACATATTTTCCCCACAGCAACCATCCCTTACTGGTTATTGGTCTGCAACAGTCAAACCAAAATCTGGAAAATCTAAAGAAAATTAAAATCTCAACTACCCAGAAAAAGAAGTATCCCTACATCCTCCATGTAAAACAGTTAACCGTTTGTAATAATAAAAAAATCTATTCACTCTGTGAAAGAAGAACAGTGATAAGTATAACTGAAGTTCCTCTGAGGAAACTTCAGTCTGGACAGTTGATCACAGAGTAAAGGTAGTTTTGGTACACTGCGTGTAACGGTGGTCATGGTGTGTGTTACTGTGTGAGAGGATGTGTGTACTGGGTCCAGCAGCGTCAGTGGGTATGCTTGTCGCCTTCAGCTGACGGTGTCTCCTGTAGGAAGGGAGTGAAGGAAGAGCGGACGTTGCGACCGCAGAGAGGCTGCTGCACGCGGAAGTTGTTCACCATACTCTTCTGTACCTCCTCCTCGGCTGAGGTGAAAAGAAGGCTCCGGAAGACTGCCAGCTAAAGGGGGCAAGAGAGATGAATAGTGAAGGGACGAAGAGTCTTAAACAGGCAATACTTTCCCAGGCTGATTCACTTTATCTGTGAGTAATGCTAACAGGTTTCATGTCTTGAGGTAAAAAATGCTGTCATGCAAGTTCAGCTCAGTGCAACTTCCTTCATTGTAGAAATAGACAAGACACACCTCAACATAATCAGGACTGTTGCAATGTGTCTGTGCTACTTAAAATGATTACCCTTTAGCTTCTGGAACAAGTTTTAATGTCAATTTGAAAGCACAGTTGCTGCTGAAAGAAACATGAGTTTTATTCTGAAAGACAACAGGAGCCCCCTAGTGGCTGGTCTTCAGCCTAACTTAAAGCTGCATTAACTGACTTTGGCTACTTGGGGGCAGCAGAACAACATCTGATATAACCCTCAAAGTTTATTATGGTGAATGTGTTAGCAAACAGTTGACTATTGACACATCTAACAGAGGGAAATATTAGCATTCATTTGGAGTCATGTTTCTGGCTAATATTCAATTTCCTGATAGCTCTGTTTTGGTCTCCACCAACTCCTGAGAAAAATACATGTCTTTAAATGCTCCACTATGTTAGCCAGCTAGTCGCTACCTTTGTTTGTCTGCTGTTTGGTGCTAAGAAGGTAGCGTACAGTGGCTCTATCAGAGCTTTTTAGTTGAAAACAGCTCCCTCCTGCGTCTGGAAACAAGGTTGATGAGAGTGGAATTTGGAGGCCACAAAACCAAAACAATAATGTAATAGAGGGTAAAAAAAACTTCAAAGAACTGCAGACTTGGATGATATTTTTCTGTGGGTCACTACAAGTCACACCTTTCAAATTGCACATAGCCATTTGATCCATTGGTGACATAAAAAATATTTATTGCTTAAAATATAATAAACATTAAAGACAAATTACAAAGCTTAAGAATGATCCATGTGAAGAAATATTTGATTAAAACACACACACTCATACCTGGTCATGGCTGACTTCTATGTGCTGCTTCATAACGATCCAGGTGACGGACTCTGTCAGAGGGGGTGTTGTCAGAGAGCCGTGGTACGTCCAGTAGTCATCAGTGTTGGTGGGTAACAGACAGGCAGGGTCGAACCTGGTAAACTCCACTACGCTGCCCTACAGACAGCCAGAGACAGACGCACAGGAAAAAAACACATGGTCAGTAAAGCTGCAAGTTGAATTATTTTTAACATTACAGGCAAGAGACAAGCAAGCAGAGGTGTAAAGAGTACTGAAATATCCTACTCAAGCAGAAGTACTGTTATCTGACTGAAATTGTACTCAAGTAAAAGTACTTGTGTAAGAAATGACTCAAGTAAAAGTAAAAAGTAGCTCATTTAAAAAGTACTCAAAGTAAAAGTTACTTAGTTACTTTCCCAGCCTGTTGATTTTTATAATAAACAAATTTTGCCTTTGATGTTTGTTTCCTCTGTGAACAGAACGATGTAAAGGTTTATGTAGTTAAAGAGTAATAGGTGTTCCAACTAATGTCATGAATGGCTTCATAAAGCATACTGTAGGGTTATGAAAGCTAATTGATCTGTAGCAGTTACAATTAAAGGGAAACTTCGATATTTTTAAACCTGGGCCCTATGTTTACATGTTTTGGTGTCAAAATGACTGGAGACGGACCTTTTGTTAAAGAGTAAGATCGTTTGTTTAACCAGAAACAGCAGTTACATCGCTCTCTTCAAAGCCACCAGACTCCAGTGACAAAAACTGTAATTTTACCTCGCAGAACACGGGCGTTGCTGATGGTCTACCGCTGCCTCGATTGGTTAGTTTGTTTGTGTTATTGTGTGGTGTTTTAAAGGTCTAGTTCGGATCCGAACTAACGTGTGTTACGAAGTGTCACGAGGCAGCGGTAGACCAGTAACTCAATTGGTGTCAGTTTTTTTTCTAGCTCACAATATCCATTGATCATTTAAAGCAAAAATTAACAAATATTTTACTCAGTAACGGATGCATGTACAAATGTAGCAAACTACTTTACTTCATTTAAAACATACTTAAGTAAGAGTAAAATTACTGACTCAAAAAGTACACTAAAAAGCTACTCAATTACAGTAACGTGAGTACTTGTAATTCGTTACTTCCACCTCTGCAAGCAAGATCACAGCTGAAATGTGTTACACTGATCACACAAAACATAATAAAAGTATTAAAATATTTAAAATGTTAATAAAATGTGCTAAAATCTGTGAAAAACTTCATTATCATTACCGCAGACTAATATAATGACAAAAGACTGAAACTATTACGCAAATACTACAACCAGCATTATCTAATCATTATCCAATATAGAATTTGTCAAATAAGTATTACACAATGAGTGTTTTACAACTGTGACATTTGATCTTATTGGACAAACACCAACCTTATCAGACATTAATAGTGATAAGTGGTGCAGTAGCAGTGATGTGAGAGAAGGGCAAACTGTGACCTCCAGTCAGTCACCTTAGAAATGTCTTAATGTAACTTCTATTAGTTCCTGGGACTGCTTGGTGAAAAAGGCTCATCAGTACTTGTAGATATTCTGATTCCTGTGAGAGAGGCCTGTCTGACCAGTCCTGTAGTGTCTCTACTGATCCACTAGAGGGTGTTCTAGTCAAGTGTGGTTAAGTGTCATACCCTGATTTTAAATGGACTACAAGGGTCAATATGTTTGGTTGCTAGACTGACGAGTATACTTCAGAGATCAGCTCTTCATCTTAAAAAAGCAAAAATGTGGTCTGTGTGTGTGTGTGTGTGTGTGTGTGAGAATGTACTAACCTTGTGTCTGATAGCAGGCAGAGCGTCTACCAGTTTCTGCAGCCCCTCGTGTCTCTTTCCCACCTACACAAGGATTAGACATTAATCCGGATTGTAGTCACAGTTGCATACACGACACACACCGCCTAATGTATGCAGCACTGCCTCACACAAACAGATCATCAACACATATGTGTACAGTATCACTGTACAACGAGGTAGACTGAAACATGTCTGCGCACATCAATCAATGTTCCTTCTGTAATTATTACAAGGATTTGAAAGTGTGAGTGTGTGTGTGAACATGTGTGTGTGGTATACCTTAAGAAAGACTCCAATAACAGCCAGTCCGTTGTCCTCCATCACTGCCTCCTCGAACAAACTGTACTTGTCTGAGTTCCAGTGGACCAAGTGGAGCTGAGAACACATACACACACACACATCATGAGTCTGTCTATGTGTGTGTGACTGTAAACCATAACCTTGATCTTTTTAACCCCTCTGCCCTGATCCCCGGCCCACTCATTCTGTCCTCCAAATGACCCACTAATTCCTTCTTGCCTTCATTTGTCTTTACAAAATAAGAGTTTATTCTTGCGATTGACTAATTTTGAATTTGCCGTTATGTTTTTTGCCTTTTGTATATCACATACAATGTATTGTACATGTTTAAATAAGGGAGACGTTTTTGTGCGTATTCAAACTACCAGTGAAAGTCAACTGTGACTGAAGAAAACAACAGAAAATATACATTCAAGTTATTTACTATGATCAGCTATGGACAATACACAAAGGTTAACAGAATTAGATTTAACAACATTGCTTACTCATCACTGACAGCAAACAATATGCTTGAAAACACACAAGCACAAAAAGCCATCCATTTATTTACACGCAAAGATGGCACAAAGCTGTCAGTCAGGACCGTAACTCGATCCTCTGCACACACACATACAAAGACTGCTGAGTGATGAGAACAATGATATGGACACATTCCCAACACCACCAACAAGGGCTTGGCAGAGGACACGCACGCACGAACACATACATGCACAGACAGTGGAACCTCTTGTTACGTAAGTGTGTTGAAGTTAATGGAACAACATGAAAATAGATGTGCTGTGGTAAAGCGTGAGGCTGGACAACAGTACCAGTTTTAAATCTCACCTGCTGAGAGACAAATACGCTTGAATTAAGCTTTATTGATATAAAGACAAATAGAGAAACACAGCTGGATCAAAGAATCTGGCAGCATGCCTGATACCAGCTATACAACCACCAGAGGAGGGAGGGAGAGTTCCAATATAGATGTAGCATGATAGAGCCTGCTCTGCACCAACCCTCATGTCACTGATACACTACTCTTAGTATTTTTCCAGGCACTTCAAGAGGGACCCTTGAATAGAGAAGAAATGGGTCTGCAAAGTAAGTCAACATTTACACTGTCTAAACAGTGCCGTGTTAGATTTCTTTTCCATTCTCCTTTTAACCCTTAAGAGACTATTTAGTCATGTGGAAAGTAACTGTAGAGGACTAACTGTGAATTTAGTCTTTCTCTCTCTCTATCTTTTCATTACCTGTTTTCTTGAGCACTACATATTTGACTTTTACCATTCAATGGCCTGGTCACATGATAACACATACACACCTGCCATACATGTGACTGCAGCGCCTCTGTACTTAACATGCTCCATTAATCCAGCAGCAGGCATGTCAGGGTTGTTTTTTTTAAAGCAACAGAGCTACAATAAAGCTAAAGATGCCTGTTACAGGTAATGAGGAGCTTGTTGGCACCATCAGTCTAGCCCTGTACCTACTGTTGCTTCAAAAATAGATATTGCTCATCATAATGAAGCTCCTACAGAGCATGACACTGCTTTGTGTATGTGTGGGTAATATGGATAAATCTTTTTTAACAGGAAATGTAGTTTTCGCAGTTTTCTTTAACAGTAATACCATGGCCTAATTCATGAAGGGATAACTACCTCGACCGGGGCTGGGCAATATATCGAATCAATCGGATTAATTTGAATTTGAAATTGAGTTTTATGTGAAAAATGTTATTACAACATTTACAAAAAGGTGGCTGCATTTCCTGTCTTCATGACTGTCCCATAAACTGTGACATGAACAGCAACAGTCTACAGTCTGGTCGATACTGGATTTTTTTAGGCAGATAATGGTATTAGTATTTGGGAATTTTGGGAACGATATATCGGCCTATAGTAATTGTTTAACATAAACACATAACATAAACTAGCAGTCTTGATACAGATCCTTAAGAGTTCTTTTTTTTTTTTAATTGTGACAAAGATACATACTGAGCGAGACCTTACACAGTGTAAAAAGCAACTTGTCAGTGCTCTCTGTTGGACAAACTAATGTTGACACTGTTTTTAAATAACTTCAAACCTAGTTTTGGGATTTCTGTCCTGCAATGTCTTGTTTTCAGCATATACACTGATATATCTGCAATAAGCTAATATTGGCTGATACATCAGAATGGGCGATTTATTCGTCTAGCTCACACCCACCACAATTCACAGGACTGTCGTCACTCAGGATGATTGAGAAAGAGATGTCCTACTTTCTGTCTGTCTGGTTGTTTTTTTTATCAGTTGATTTTACAGCAAATTTACCTTTTCTACCTCATTTATGTCCTTGACAATATTACAGAAATATGCAGCATCTCGATATCCCTGCAGGAAAAATTTAAATTTCATGTTCTCTGTCTGTGTTAATGTATGCATGTTACAGCACAGACACGGTACCTCTGCAGGGAATAGCCTCCTGTCCACGGTGTGCTCTGACCCCCAGGCGTTGCTCTCTCCCCAGTGGAAGTGGAACTGGCACAACCTGAATTTGTCTTGCAGGGGGCCCCCTTTCAGCGCTGCACCAGAAAGTAAATGTAGATCAGTGCATCTTACTTTCACTCAAAAGTATGAAATGCTTGTCATCAAAAAGAATCAGATCATATCTCTAACTGTCTAGTATTTGTTAGCATTTGCTTCCTCCTCCAAAAGGAGGAAATGATCCCACACAGAACGTCTGCTGAGGAACAGGTTGTTCCGGCAGTAACACTGACCTAGAAACATCCGAGAAATATTATGGTGGAAGACGGCAATTACCTGTAAAACAATGACTTTTTATTACGCCTGTAAACTGTTTATCAACGGCAGTAATAGTACCAACAGATAAGGAGGAGATACTGCAGCATAACATACTGATGGAGTCAAAACCATCCTTTAAAAGACTGAATCTGTAGTTACACTACCTGCAGTCATGCCTAGATCACTCCATTGTTTCTTTGTTTATTTTACCGGTAATGAAATACTGTTCTCAACATTTCACTGTTATAACCCTTTTTTTGTTCTCTCAGTACCAGACTAAGCTCATAATACAAAGACTGAGGGCATGTGACACCTATAAGGTGGTTCATTTTGCAGCTTTAAAGCATTTGTGATTTTACCAAAATAAGGTTTTGTGTGGGTTTGTCAAGTTATATAGTGTTTTGGTGTAGCCCAGTAATTACACCAAAATGAACAACACTTTAAAGACACACTGTATAGCAGTTGTTGTGGTCAGGAAAGACACGCGAGTCACATGTCACCAGATCCACGCGGTTTTTATCAGCGGCTTTAAGTGAAGCATTGATTACTGGATTTTCCTACAGACAGAGTGTTTCTTTAAGGGGGGTGAAGAAGGAGATAATCCTCCTGTGTAGATGAAAACATGCATTCCCCTTGCTGAGATTCCCTTTAAATCCATTCAGATTTAAACTACTGACTACTGCTCCCAATCTGTTCTGAGTTCTACAGGGCAATTAACGGTAAGACTGAGTGGATTTAAACATATCTTTGAATTTTTTAAGA
>NTHP01000050.1:1714833-1728494 GCA_003416845.1 Oplegnathus fasciatus | reverse complement strand
TGACCAATGGCTTCAGCTCCGAATCGAAGACGCTCTTTCGCACAACGATGTCAATGGGAGACTGACGATCACCTCCTGGTACCGCGAGAGGTCCCTGCCACATGGGATGCACTGGAGAGGAGGGAGGAAGAGGAGAAGAAGAAGGAGAGGAAGTAAATCAAAGAGAAAAGTCAGAGAAATTTTAATTTTTACAACAGATAGACCCACACAGCGTGACTACAGCGTCTGCTGCTGCCCATGATAAGATCAAACAAAAAACTGAAACTGAAAACTTTAAATGCTGACACCTACTTTTCATGTTGTACTCGGCTGCTTCCTGCATTTTTAGACAGTCCATTTTGAAACAACAAATCAAACTTACTTCATAAAAATATTTCAAAAGCTACACTGTGTTAGTGCTAGACAGACACACACAATCCTTCCTTCTTCCTTGAGCCGTTTCAAGGAACTAAATGAAAAAGGAGCAAGTGAGCAATAGCACTTCCCTCTAGTCCTCTTACTTTTTTTTTCCTAAAAGGAAATTACAAAATAAGAGAGAAGTGGGTTGGCTGTACAGAAAGTGACACGCGGAATGTCCTGGCACGCCCCCAGCTCCCCTCCACAGCGGGGGAATCGGACCAGGACCTCTGGCCGGTCAAACCGCCAGCTCAGGCCAACGTCTGTCAACAGAGCTGACTTCTAATTACCCGAAGCTCCGCTCACTTTCCCTACCTCCCTCTTTCTGCTTATGTTCCTTTCCCCTTGAAATCCACCCAAAAAACAAAAAAACATTCGCCCACTTATAAATGTTCCACTTATAAAATCAAAAAAAGCTCAGTTACAGAGATTGTTTCCCTCCCTCTCCTGAACGATCTACAAATAAGTCAAGTGTAGTTGTCAAAGGGCACAAAAGCAGCGCAGTCTATTGTTTTCCTCTCTGTTCATCCAGCTCAGGGCTTAAGGTTTCCGCTGAGAGCCAGGCTGAACAGGTCTGACTGGGAGATGACCTTCATCTTCATCGGATTTCAGCGGCTCCTCCTGGGGGAGTTGGCCGCCTGACTCGGTTATTGCACGGACACACAATAACTGCTTGCGAAGCCATTTGTGCTCACTCACTGGGTAATTGTCAGCTGTGCGGTTGTTCTGATTCGTGGCGTGTCAGAGCCACTGTGTCACTCTGCGGCACTCCTGAAACAGTCACATGACGGCCAGATGTCTTGAATGAGAAAATGACAAGTGCGTGTGACGAGTTCTGAGACGCCAGCTGAGTCTTCTGCATCAACAGCCACAAATAGTGGACATGGACAGATATTATGAGATGGCCTAGTGTGGATATAGTGACCTCCTTTAACTCAACACAGATTTAAGTCCAGCAATAAGGATTTCTCCTGCAGAGGTGCTCTTGAACAGAACATCGAACCCCTACCTGTTTACTCATTTTCCTAATGATGACAGTTTAAACCTCAAAAAGCTAACACAGCTTTCTCTATCAACCAGTATCCAACCTTTCTTCACCAGTTAAAGGACCAGTTTTACTTACTTGACACATAATTTCATAGAATGCAAGTGTTCTGAATTTATGAATGTGCTTTTTCTATCTTTCAGGCAGCCAGTGGTTTGCATTCATTTCTATACAGTATGAAAATCTATTTACAGGGAGCAGTTGGAAGGGCAGACCTGTTTGAAAAGTCTGCACAGCTTTGCCATGCAGCATTAACATGAGCTCGACAATAAAACCAGATGAGATGTTCACCGTGAAAGACTGCAAGCCTATAAAAGTCAATTTCCATACTATATTGTACAGGTGGGCAATATGGATCAAATCCTCTACTGTAGTATATGTAATTACTTTGCAATATTGATATATATCATGTGATGACATTTTCTGGAAAAATCAATTGAATCTAGCAAATTAAATAACTAACACATTTAAGGTACTTCATTACACAAAATCTTTTCAATACCCAATATTTTCATAAAGTAGTCTGGCTCGTTGATTTGCAACATTATCCATAATGACGTAATACACCCAGAGACGTTAAAAAGGTAGATACATCGGTGTAAACGGTATGCACTTGACATACTGCCCAACTCTACTGTTTAGAAATGAATGGAAATCAGAAGCTTCCTGCCACCAAGATAGAAAGAATACATTCAAATATCTAAAACATCACTGTATGCCTTGCAAATACAAGTAATGAATGATTATTGGTAATTAGGCTAATACATGCAAAGTAAGTAGTATGGTACTTCAAAAGATTTCTCAGCATCTTCCACACAGTTTTCACTGGATCTAATGAAGAAATACACCCTATTAATACTGTTGATGTGTGACTGTAGATTATCCAAAGAAGATGTGGATATCTCAGAACCTTGAAAGATAAGACCAAAACTGTCTGCATGACTCGATAACACAAGGCGTATGTATATGTTTTTGTGTACTTTGGGTGAACTGACCTTTCAAAGTACAAGTCCAGTTTATAGCAACGGAGGCAAGAAAAACGAGCAGTCAGAATAAGCCAACAGTTCATCCAGATTATCTAAATCAGTTTATCTGGAGATAAAATCCAAAGTGAGTGCACCTGAAATGTTGGTAATCATCACTCATTGTGCTAGAAAAGTGCGTGTGTGTGTGTGTGTGTGCGTGCACAACTACAGTAATACAGTAGGTCAAAGTTGAACCAGGAAGTCTGTCTGTAAACTGATGAATGTTTACAAAGAAGAGTTTGAGTAATAATTTTGCAGTTTACCTCTTTCAAATTAGGCTCGACTAACCCTTTACAATCTATATGGTCGTCTGACTGCCTGTCTTTCTTGACCCAATGGACTTGTTTTAGCAATGTCGCTATATTTTGATATCTCAGCCAGTACTTTGGTGAATTCAATGTTATTATAACCAACAGAAATAATGGCCAATCATATAAAAGTAAGATCCAAGTAGTAATAAATCATAATTGTTCGTAAGGCAGTGGTTTCCAAACTTTTTTAGAACTATGGCACCCCTTTATAGTGATTTTTTTTCACGGCCCCGACTAACACAACACATCTTTTTCAGCTTGATGTAAAATATGTAACATATATGAACAATGAACTTTTTTAGCACATTTGCCACATTTTTCCTACAGATGGGCACAACAGGTGTGGAGCACGTGGCATCCCTTATCCACCAAAAGCTGTAAGCCCAAAGTAGTTTTCACAGCACAGCCTGATTTTATTTCCTTTAATCGTCTCACACTACGCTGAGGGCTGAAATGGATCAGCATTTCTTTGAGCTGCTTTGATTCCTGCATTTTTTTATGTGATGAAACGTTATCACACATGTACAGAGAACAACAGAAATAAATCTTGCACCACGGCTTTAGGGGACTTTCCTTCCCAGAGTACCGGTTGTCAGGCAGCACTTCCTCACTGGGTGTGTATCAACCCTGACAATTTCTACCATAATCTCTTAGCTTATATTTTAGGGTGAAGGTTTGGGACTCTGGTCTGCCAAACCCACTGAAGGAGGAGATTTGTACGCTCTCTGAAGTTGTGCCTGAGAGGCTCAACGACGGGAACGGGACTTGTCAATCCTTAAACCCTTGCATGTTGAAATGATGGCAGCATGCCGCCCTACTTCAGGGAAACACGGACTGCATCACTTTCCTGTAAGTCAGAGGTTTATACCTGAGGAGTGGATAAAATCAAAGGCAGGCCAATGGGCTGACAACAAAACGAATTTCTAGCAGACCACTTCAAATGCCAAACCAAAAGCCCTTTCATAAAGCTTTGGACAGACCGTGCCCAGTACAACAAGCTTGTTAAAGTTAAATATGAACTCTGTTTATATTATCATGGTGAACATAAAAGCTCAGCTGCCCTGGCCTGTTTTTCCACTTCCTAACATGTTTTTTTTTCATGTTGACTGTGGCTGTAGTTGGCATGAGATGGTGGAACAAGACAAGGCTTATGTTATTGGGTGTGGTGAGGAAGTTGTTGAGATTCGTCAGGCAAGCTTGAGCGTCTCGAATATACCGTGGGCACATCAAAATGAAGAGAAATGACTACCAGAGGTCAAACATGCAAAGGAAATAAATGCTCTTCACGTAGCATGCAACGTGTTTATCATGGCCACAGGTGCATCCTATCACTGCATTATTAAAAATCAGAATTTTAACATTTTATGCAGCGACTATCACATGATCTGCCAAGGTGCTGTAGCTAGAGACGTGTGGATACCAAACCTCATCAAGGATATACACAGTGGAGATGTGAAGGAGACAGTAAATGTCTATATGCATTTGAAAACAGCATCCCTGACACTAAACATATGTTGTGACTTGACATACAGGCCCCAATGTAGGTCAAAGGGCCTCAGATGGCCCCTGTATAGGGCAGTGATCAATACTTGTTTGGAAAACCTGGAGCCCGAGGCCAGTCTCAAAAACACACAGCTGAGTCAACAGAGCAGTGTTTGACCCACATCCAGTGGTGAGGAAAGTCCAGTCCGAGCTTTCCACCGCTCTTCGTGCACGTTTTTCAGATGACAACAAAAGTGACCATTAACTGCAGCAGTGTGACCCACAATGACAGGCCTCCGAGCCACAATGAGACCCCAAACCAAACCAGTCATGCTGATACACACACTGTGAAGTCTGAGATTAAAATGTTTCACTTTGAAGTTGTAAGATAATGAGCAGCTGTGTCGACACGCTGGAAAAACGACAAACATTGTGTACAGCTAACTACAGCACTTACTCTGCGACAGCACATATTTGCTGGAGCACGCCGTGAGGTTGCATCTCCTGACCGGCGTTATCCGGTGACTCCTGGCGTGTCTGACGAGCTGTCGGTGAAGCTGGGAAGCCAGAGGTCTGATTACGGATGACAAAGTCACCATATTGATCAAGCTCACGTTACCACCTTCACAAAAAAAGCGGATACAAGAAGCGCTGTGCCGTCGTTGACCGTGTTTCGTCGCGCTGTTGAAGCTAACAGTTAGCTAAGTGTTTCTAACTCCACAGAAGTTAGCTTGGCTGTTACACCGCCCGTTCAAAACAAAACTATCGGCTGGCTGCTGCTCGCTGCTCCGCTGCCGTTTGTCTGGAGGCGGGGGAAGGGGCAGGCTTTACACACACAGGCACAATGTCACCGCAAAAGCCAACGACCGTTTCTCCTGAAGCTGTAGCGTCAATTTAACCCGGTTAAATAGCGTCCTTGTCGGCCCAGACCCTCGATAAATGATAAGATAGCGCCGCTGTTAGTAAACTGTTTGCTCTGCAGGACGGGAGGAGGGGGGCTACAGTGGCGACCAATCAGCGGCTTCCACTGAGGGGCGTTAGCGATAATGATGATGAAGGGCAGACAGACCTATACATACTGTATATAAATACATCCATGACAGACAGCTGAGCTGTTTCTTGTATATATATGTATATTGTATATTGTATATTACCAGCAGTACGATTTATTTCATAACAATAAAACATATGATAAGATAAGCCTTTATTGATCCCCAGTGGAGAAATCCAGGTGTTGCAGCTGCACAAGGAGACAAATAAGTACAGATAAATAGAGAAAGTAAACAATAAATAATTCGAAGTTTATAATATGAAAATGACAATAAGAAATTAAAAAAAAACTATAAAAGAGCAATTGAACTTAAAACTACAATACAAGAGTGACATAGTGATGTAATAATAGAATCAGAATTGGGTTTATTCTCAAGTAGTTTTACACATACAATGAATTTGTTTTGGTGATTTGGTACAATACAGTAAACAATAAACATAGTAAGAGAATAAAGATAGAAAGCAAGTTAAAAAAAAGCAAGTAGTGCAGCAGTCAAGAAACTTAAATAAGATAGAAAACCAACAATAAAAATATGAAAGAATATTATATAAAATATAAAATATGTACAATAGTAATGTAATAATAATATAAATGAACTATAACTAAGGCAACTGTTCAATCTGTTAATATAAACACATTTTATCACTTTTGCACACCTGCCTCAACAGTATTATCTTTCTATTTCTATTCTATTTTATATTTTAATATATTTTATTTTAGTGTGTTATATTTTATTTTATATACTATATTCTATTCTTATATTTTGAACTTTTGCACTATTTTATATCTTATGTCTTAAGTTCTCCTTTTACTTTTACATTTTTTGAGCACTGTTGGAGGGAGCCTGAGATTTAACAATTTCATTGCCAACAACTGCTTCCATGTAATTGCACATGCCAATAAAGATCTTGAATCCTTGAATCCCCACCTGCAGTATAATGCCATTTTTTCTTTATTTATTTTATCCATATATGTATTTTATTCTCCCAGTATTTCCCATGTTACTCTACTTTTCAATTGTGGTAGAATAAGTAGTCAGATCCTTCTTTTTTACCGAAGTAAAAGTACATAAGTATGGTAAATAGAAGTAGCACAATGGCCCCATTCACACTGTTGTATTATTATGTACATTGTGATATAGTTATGTTATTACTGACGCTTTAACATGAAACCAGCATTTAAATGTTGCAGCTGATTGGGATGGAGCTACTTCATAGACTGTTGGGTAGTTTGATCTCCAACAATGCATCATATTTAATTAGCTGATCATATGATTTGCATGAAAAATCTTAATCTGCTATATTTGCATTTTAATGTTTTTAATGCATTATTGTATGTAAAGAATGCTGAATTGCCTTTGTGCATGAAATGTGCTGCTTCAGGATGCCAAATCAGAAGTGTCTGCTCTGAAAATCCACAACCTGTGAACATGTTCTGCTTTGGTCTGTAAAACTGTCCATGCAGATGCAGCGCCTTCAAATGTCTTTGTTTCATTATGTTCAGTTCAGTTCCCATCCTCCATCTTTATCCTCACCCATCATCCCATGGGGGAACGTTGACATCGTTTCATCTAATCAAACTACATCTTCTTAAGTTTGTTTATAGTAAAGTGCTGTCTCGGAGTGTGTTTGTGTGTTGGATAGTAGCGTTGCGTCATGGTTACTCTTCTCAAGAATGTCACACTCTGTACAGAGCTGGCCACATGACTGTCAGACTTTAATCCCTGAACTGAACAAACAAAATATTTACCAGAAAACAGACTCGTGTGCTGATGATGACCCACTTTGGCAAAAACAGTCTGTAACAGACGTGTTTCTGCATGTAGTACACATGTAGTGTTTACTTTAGGTCATTTTCTCAACCTTCAGATATTTGCATGAGTTCAGTTCAGTGCCGTTGTGTGTGTTGATGTCTCTTATCTTGCTGAACTCTGTTAAAACAGGCCCTCAAAATAATCAGACCAAGTCTAAAATTCCTAAACTATATAAATTGGCCATATACAGGAAATATCGGTTTGGGTTATTTCCCCTATATGGTCTTTATACCAGGGTTCCTACACCTTTTCCAAAGTCAAAATCAAGCACTTTTCAAGCATTTTCAAGCTTTTCCAGCACCTTATGGCTGTGGTAAATTATACTCAAATGAATCAGGCTCTCTCCGACTTATATTATTTAAAAGTGAACTATTCAGCCAGATAGAGATTTATTATATTAATACAATTAGAACAATTAGAATGTCAAGCATTTTCAAGGATTTCCAGCACCTGTACGAACCCTGTTATAATAATGGGATGGCTATGTAATGTCATGCACCAATTATTGTATTTCCAAGGACTTTGTACCACCATGAACGACAGACAAATAAACAAGACAACACAAGAAGTGTCTGCATTTGTTCAGTTTATTGTCTTCACCAAATTGGTCCAAAGGGCTCTCACAGCCTTTCAACAAGAAGTCAGATCACAATGAAATATGAAATTATGGACACTGAGTCAGGGGTTAGACTGGAGAAGACAGCAGGAGCTCAGCTGCTACACTTTGTGCCAGTGGTTTTTATGTTCTGTCAGTGCAGGACTCCACTGCTATCAGATTAACCCCTGCAGTATGAAAAAGAATGACTGGTTCTGGTCAAACCACTACTCAGTCTCTGGTTCTGTCCGAGTTCTCCCTTAAACTGTCTAAACAAACAAGCCTCTTTGCTCAAACAGAACCAAGTCATACTAATAAAAAGCAACTGTGACATGTCTACATTAAACTACTACTAGCCTGGATCTAAGTCGCTTGTGCTTAGCCAGAGCCTTTAGCATACAGTGCAGTTTCACAGGGAGCCATGTTGGCGCCACTGTGCTGCTCCATGGCTGTTTCTGAGTAACTTTTTTTGTGATTCTCTAAGAGCTGGACGCCTCACTGTGGCAGTGTCATGGAGGGCATGTTTACGTATTTGCAGCCAAAACATGTTAGTTCTAGAAAAGAGGTAGCAAACTAACGCCCCACGGCACAACATGGCCAAACTCTCCGTCAGTGCCTCTGTGCTTTACCAACCTGATCACAGACATCAACAGCACCTACAGACAGGCACCCTGGTTAGAATACCACAAGGGTCTGGGTCTGTTTGTTACCGTCCCTTCACAGCGACTGAGATCAACATTACAACTCGAGAAAATGTTTTGGTTTTTAAATCTTTTGTAACCTGACCACAAAGCACAAAAACAACCTGACTTGTGTAGCATGAGAAATACAGTACGTTTATAAAAAAATACAAAAAAAGCACTTTTTTTTTTTCCTTTTACCATCAAGAGAAGCATTTTATAGGGACCAGAAATGAATAAAAATAACAAAAGAAGTTGTATGTATTTTTCAAAACTTTGTAAAATGTAGAATCTATTTACAGCATCACGTCAGAGAGCAGAGGGAGTATGAAAGCACAAACACAGTTGGGGGGAGGAAGTGACGAAAGACGAACCAGGGCAGTAAATTGTTCTTCATAAAAGAGGTGTTTTATTTAAGCCTACTGTCAGTCTCGAGTCAAAATGACAAGCGTTCAAAGAGTTCTCAGTCCTTCACGAGACCAGGATGGGTTAGTCCAGAGCGATGATGTCATCGTCATCGGTGGGGGCAGCAGTTGCGCTTTTCTGGTCCGTCCGTGGGCGCTTGGTGGAGGTCTCACCAGTTTCTGCGTCTGAGTGCTTCCTCTTGGTACCGCTGGTCGCTGCTGCTGCAGAGCTAGACGACGCCCCTTCCTCCTCATCAGAATCAACGATCATGAGGTCGTCGTCCTCTGCTGGAGCTGAAAGGTGGACAACAGCAGTCAGCAGATACTCATTTCCACAAAAGACAAGAGCACTAACCCTCAAAACAAACAACTGATTGCAATTTGAGTCTTTATAAAGATCAAATATATTCTGAAGGTCAGTTTAGATCAAAAGATTCACATCAAGTTGGATTGACACCTCAATGAAATGCCAAGTTAACTCAGCTATGATTGTGTGTTGTTGTAGGTCTATTATCTTAAAGATAACTTAAGTGACGTCAGTGGACGCAAAGTAACTCAAGTCAGGCGCGGCAAATACCATCCAATGACAGAGCTGCAGTACCAGCAGTTTCAACCTGCAGCTCTACACCTGCAGTTCAGGCCAACTTGCACCACCTACTGGTAACGAAGGTTACAGCCTGATGAGCCTTCAAATTCACAGTTCAAGGAATTGCGATATCACAACAGCCAGTAAACAACCACTCTGTAAACTCAATAATACAATAAAGCACATTACATTCCTGCTCAGTGAATTTAACAGAGTCAGGACCACACAACATCAGCACCACTGTGATGTGAACTAAGAAAAAAGAAGTTTTCTCTCCTGCTGACCTTTAGAAGAGGTGGATGGCTGGGCGGAGTCCTTGTTACCGTTGGTGATGCTGTTAACCTCTTCCTGTTTGGTCTGAGGGGGTGGAGCTTTGTCTGGGGCCTCACCTACTACCTCAAACTCCACATCCCGCTCTAGTTCCTCACTGCAAATGAAGACACACACATACAGACTTTTCAGTTAATTTGAGAATCACCATAAAAACCAAACACAAGAAATAAAACTGTGCGCAATGTATTTCATTCATACATCCACATGCACAGAGGTACATACGTGTGCAGGACATTAACGAGGAGTGTGTAGTCTTGGAGGAAGTCATCAGCTTGGAGACGGCTGCCGTTACGGATCCCAAAATCAGAAAGAAATTTGCTGTTGTTGGCTGTGGAGGGACAGACAGGATGGGAGTTACACGCACACCTAATAACAAGTACGTATTTGTAGTATTACACATGTCAGGACAAGCCATTCATTTATAACTATCCCCCTAATACCTACTCATACTCACCAAATGCCAGATGTTTTTAAGACTGTAAACCACAAAACTTTTTAATAAATGGTTTTCATATGAATTTAGGTCACATTTGTTTTATAAACTTAACTCTAGCCCCAGCTCTAAAATATACACAATTTTCTCATTGTTTCACTCAAACTACCCTTGAACTCTGCTCCTTACTCTCTCTGCTGTGTGTCTCATCCATTCTGTAAGTGCTGACAAAATGTTCCAATCAAAAACTGCTCACTTCCAATTCAATAATTACAAACCCTTGCAAAACAGAGCACGAAGGCACAGCTCAGCAACTGTGTCAACAGTAACTAATCTAAGAAAAATGAAGGCTGACTGCCAGGGTTGGAAATTAACTTGTTAAAATGTGAACATCTACCAGCCACTGACAGATAAATGTTCAAATTCACCAGCCACTCAACAGTAAATCATTATTTTGGGTCTAAAATCTACCAGCCACTGTCATATTTTACCAGCATTTGGCTGGTGGCTGGTGCTAATTTCCCCACCCTGCTGACTGCACTTCACTTTTCATTCTCACCAGACCACCAATCGCCCAAATCTCTTCTTTTTTGCATTACTCCCATCCCTAACATTTCTTTTGTCATTCAATCTCTTTCACCTCTCTTGCCTGTCCCCCTTCCTCTCTCTCTGCACTTCACCACTTTAATTACTGTCTTCTTGCCCTTCCTTCTTACCTTCTGTCTCTCCTTCCTCTGAGGAGATGAGGATGGTCCCTTTTCCATCCTCTATCTGAACATCTGGAGCCACCATACCGAACCTCTCCTTCAGGATCTGATAAAAACATACAGAAACATTGAGTCAACAACAAGTAAATAAGGAAATAGTAAACACTGCACTCCCACACGAGACCTTTCGAGCCCATTGCAACATTTACAACAGCAATAACTCCCTCCCACCAAGTATGAACTGTACAGTAGTTTATATGGTACATGAAATACAGGCTTTTCTCAGGCTCCTTAGGTTCTGTACCATGTTTGGTGTTGGCAGGACATAACAACAGATGAAATGGACTACCACCTGAGAATACAGACAGAATGTCTGGGTGCAAACCATATTTTCGGATTGAACAAAAAAATCTGTTTTAACTGAAGCTGCGGTGTCCCCATAGTACAATTTTAATACTTCAAATAACTCCAAGAGTTGCCAAAATCAGATGAGTGCTGCTCAGGACTTTTGAATAAAGCACTTCCATTGTGGCAGGTTGGTGTACGTGCAAAAACAAGCTCATCATATTACCCTGTCCTGCAGAGAGAGGACCATGGTTTTGTGGACGTTGAGTTTGACTGTGACTTCAGGTTTGCTGGCGCAGACGTAGCAGTTGGTGCTGGGCGGGTCCAGGACACATGGGACCAGAAGCTTCTTCCTGAGGTTGGGACACTTGTTCAGGAAGATCTGGAGAAGAGGCAAACAAAGGCCAACATGAAATGTGGAAAAACAACAGATTCTACTCTGAACTCAGTTTCTCAAGTGTTTTGGGTAAAACAACAATAAGCAACAATATCAACAAACCCCATTCGGATGCTGGCGTGTTCCCATGTTAAATTGAGAATGGCAAAATATATCAGAACTTTTAATTTAATTTCATAAACCAGAAACAATATGGGCATACTATGTCAGCAAACAACATGGCAGCTATTGGTGCTTAATATTGGGATTCTTTAGCCTGTATTAGAATTTATTATTACTATTACTACTCAAGTCAAAAAAAGGGTTTGACTGGAGGCTGCACTCTTTCTTACATCTGAGGAACAGATACTGCGGCCGTACAGTACTTGTCACAGTGTTATTGCTGACACAAGAACACTAAAAGAGTGTTAAGAGTTCATATAAAAAGTGCGATCTGAATGACACCTTAAAGGACAGGCTCACAATTTTTCCAACTCTGTCTTGAAACAATAGTCAGGCGCCCATATGTCGTTCAGCGCCCATGAGGTTTCAGCAGTCTGTGTTAAACAAATAAGGTGGGCATCTTCCAAAGTACGTCTCTTTAATACAAAATCCCCTCTTTCTGTTACTATCCCTCCACCACAGCTCAACAAGGAGACAGTGTCTGCGGAAACACAAAGAGGGGATTTTGAACTAGAAAGACTGTAACTATGGACACTTGATTTGTTTAACTCAGTCTGCTGAAGCCTTGTATCATAAACTCTATTAAACAGATCACTTATATTGGAAGCACATTATGAAGGGATCTTTTCACAGCCCATATGAGCAGGGGAATTGATTACAGTAAGCAAAATTGGTTTTAATGTTTATATGAGCACCTGACTTTTGTTTTAAGACAGACTTGGAAAAACTGTGAAACTATCTTTTAACACAAACATGACCAATATTCAGGTCACAATGTTTAGCTCCTAGAGAACTGAAAACACTGAGAGGTCGTCTCACACAGCAGACTTTCAAATCCAAATTTAACCGGGACTTTCAATCCAACTGGAAAAGTAAAGTAGTTTGTAAAAATGTTTAACCACGGGTAAACATCCAGCTCCTCACAACTGCCTGGACTAATCCTACTAGTCATGGACACTTGATGGTTGAACTCACCGTGCGACAGGTTTCCAGTTCCCCAGACAGGATCTTCAACCCCTCCAGCACGATGAGTCCAGCGATGACAGCGTTGGTTGTAGCAATAGCTGGGATGATGTTACCCGCCATGGCTGAAAAAAACAAAACAAATCAACATATAAACCAGAGACGTTTATGTTGACGTGCACCACAACTGTATAATAGAATTAAGATATCCCAAACTAATTTAGATCATGTACAATACATTCATTAAATAAATACACAGCAAATGATGCATTATAGTTCATTTCCAGTGTAACCAATTTCTTGCTGTAAAGACACGAGACAACCAACTTACACTTCACATCAAAGCGACTCTTCATGTTCATGCTAAAGATGTGCATACGTAGGTTGGCTGCTGAGGTAACAAAGTCCATGGCTGGAGGGTCATCCTGACAACAAGAGGAGGCAGTGAAGGCACTAAACTCACACGAGCCATTAAAACACAGTTCGTGTATCTGTGTGTCACTAACATTTCGCTGTGGCTGCGTACTCTCTAGCAAGGAACCTGAAATGGTCAAACTCAGACTTGAAGCTCCTTTTCTTTTAAACAATTATGAATTTTTACAATTAAAGACCAATGCGGACATATGTCTCTAACGGTTTATTCGTCAACACATGTCTTTGCTGCAAGTGAGCCATCATTCCCTCAATCAGCTTGTGTTTGTGCGTTACCTTGTCCCACACCAGCTCGGCTCCTTCTCCCTTCTCCTGCAGCTGTGAGCGGAGAGTCTCAACGCTGTGCTGGAACAGCTGGCAGAGACCCCAAACACCGAGAACCTGCTGGTCCTTCAAACCTGAGCCTGGAGACTCCTCCTGAGGACATGCTGGGACACACAAACAAATACAGATGAACATAAAGACAAGCAAATAAACACCTCAGACAGCCAAGAGAGGCAT
>NTHP01000050.1:1685887-1704932 GCA_003416845.1 Oplegnathus fasciatus | reverse complement strand
GTTCCTAATCTAAGATGGTTATTATGACAAAAAATAGATACAGTATATTCTGTTCAAGGGCAAAAAGGTCAAGTTGAGGAGCATGGCTGTATTTGCCAACATGGCGTGGAAAGTGTAAAAGATGGGTTTCCACACTTTGAAAAGTTGCGAAACATAGAGAAAACCTGCTGTTTAGTCAAAATAAACATTTTACCACACGCTTTACTTATTTTTAGATCCACTATAATGTCACACATTCTGCTCTTCTGGTTCTTTTCGGCAGATACCTTGGTGAACATTGGCCACAATCTTCAGATGTGTTAGGAAGGGACCTAAGCCAATATTGTACATACTTTATTTATTCCTTTTAACCTGCAGAGCTGTCCTGAACATTTGAGACCCAAAGTTTCATTTCAACGTCAATCCTTCCTAAGTATGCGTAAGTTTCTGTCTTATACTTTATAAGGTGCAAACAAGACTGTTAAAAATGTAGTATTCATAAAACAGGATTACACAATAATACTTGTTTAATAATAAGTTGAACTAGCCAATATTTTTATGTTAACAATAAATGGAATGCCTTTTGTGTAATGTGAACGGTGTCACCCACAGTGATGCACCCACAGAGAATTACCACTCAACTCTGCAGGACAGAAGTTTTTAGCATCTTTCAGCTCATTGTTTTGGTTTCAGAACTGCAAACTCTGGTTTCATCATCTCTGTTTCCAGCTGCAGCAGGCAGCTGTTTTTAGCTGAAAAGATCCTATAAAGGCACAGAACACTACCTGCCCAGCACCAAGCAGCAGACTAGCGACTAGCTGGTGAAAATAGTGGAGCTTTTAGCCGCTAAATAGCAGTTTAATATTTTACTTATTCCATTAAACGTCTTGTGACCCCTCAGATTCATCTTGTGACCCATTGAAGGGGTTGCGACTCCCAGGTTGGGAAACACTGACTCACACTATACTGAACCTTCCAGCGTTTACCTTGCAATGTGATTCACTGATGTATCTGTGTGTGTGTGTGTGTGTGTGTGTGTGCGTGTGTGTGTGTGTGTGTGTGTGTCCAGTTCCAGGGAACTTGGGGAACCGTCTGGAAGCTAAGATAGATAAGCCAACACTGGTCCACTGGATGTGCTACAAGAAAACGGAGCACTGGTTTCCCTTATGGATCGACCTCAACATGTTCATGCCTATAGGTGTAGACTGCTGGATTGATAACATTAGGTAACATTGATGGACTTTTAATGTCTATAGTCTATCTGTATTAAACTTTCACCTTCAAGCAACTTAATGACAACATTTTCTCTGTACCTTCGCTCTACATCTTTGTCTTATAGCAGTTGACAGCAGATGTTGCTGCACATTTGGAAAATATTTCCTGATCCTTGGTCAAAAGTTGAACATAACACTCTTTATGCCATGTTTCTCCGGTGTTACTGCCTGTATTATGAGAGGAGAATCCTGATTACGGCCATGTTTACATTTTCTCTTCCTGTTTGTGATCTTTCATATTTCAGTACTACTGTACATAATGAACGTAGAATTTTGTTACTCTGCTGCCTTAAATCTCCCCGTCTGGTCTAAGCAGTCACTACCAGACAGAACAATTATACTGGGGGAACCACAATATTTTTGTTCTTTTTTCAGATATTATTAGAGTCACATCAGAGAATGTTTTTGTCCAACTAGACTGACACGAATGTCTATGTGCGTGCCCCAGACTTGTTTACAACAGGACGACTCGGCTGTCATCCAACTCACCGGGGGTGCAGGTGCGGGTGCCAGGATTTGGGCAGACATATCCCATTGAGTTTCTTGACTCTAACAAACTGGCTGGTGAGAGAAATGCATCTGTACTGGTGGATTTGGGCGCTGGAATTTGTTCCATTTTAATGCATTTCTTTGTTAAATGATGCAGAAATGTCAAAAGCTTTCATGAAAGCAACGATGTGTATGTCTGATCTTAATTAAGTATCTTAAATGCACTTCAGCTGCTTTGTACCAAGTAATACTGACTGAGTCTGCTGCTGTTTTAAGGTTATTTTTACACTATGGTGCAACATTTGGTCCACATGGGTTACATCCGAAATGAGACAGTCCGAGGAGCACCGTACGATTGGAGATTAGCTCCCAGTAAGTAGCAAAACTGCACATCCACCCTAACATACACACTCACACTGTAACTGGTTGAAGAGCTTTGTATCGTATATCTAGCACATTGTCATAACACACACTTGAGAGAAACAACAGAATAAAGTAAAAACATCAGAAGAGACAACAAAAAAATATGTGTGACTTATAAAGGCCTCTTGTAAACAAAATATACAAAAACTGTTTTAAGGCTCCACCAATTAATATTTTTTATATTAAAGCTGCATCAGTGATTTTTTTTTTGGTTTTTATTATGGCGAACGTGTAAGCATATTTACACATCCAGCAAACACAGAGCAACATATGCATTCAATATAATATTCACTCTCTGTCTCACTCTGTTTTGGCCTCCACCAACTTGTGAGGAAAATATCTGGCTCTTCAGCTGCTAACTAGCTGGAAACGAGGTTGATAAGAGCAGTGAGAGTGAACCAAAACAATGAATGACGCAAAAAAAGCTCCAAATAATTACAAATGTTGCTTTTTTGTCTACTAGATGTGCAAATAAGCAACCGTTTGCTGGCATGTTAGCCATGCAGTAACAACTTTACAGCAACTTTACAGCAACAGCTTGTTGTGGCCTTCTTATGACCTCATGTGGCCAAAAGAAATGAATACAACAACACTGATTTAGTCAGGCTAAACAATCACAGCAATCACTATCCATGCTGATGATGATGAGGAGGAGGAGGAGGATGATATTTTTTTGTACATTACGCACGCGTATACATGCACTCATCAAAGCTCCGGCCACCAGCCTTCAACCCTCCTATCATCCCTCCTCCCACAGATGAGAATCCGGAGTATTTCACGAAGCTCCAGGACCTGGTTGAGGAGATGTACGACCAGTACCAGCAGCCTGTTTACTTGCTGGGACACAGCATGGGTTGCCACTACGTCCTCTACTTCCTCAACCATCAGCCTCAGGCCTGGAAGGACAAGTACATCAGAGGCTTCATTTCCCTGGGAGCTCCATGGGGGGGTGCTGTTAAACCACTTAGAGTCCTGGCATCAGGTAAGGGCAAAGCACTTAGAATAGAATACAGTACAACGGAAGAAGCTGCTAAATGAATCTGCACCTGTCACTGCCTGTACCACAGTAACAATACAGCTGTTATCTTTATTACTAATGAGCATCAAAAGGGCAGTGTTAACTTTGAGTATTTCATATTTGATCCATTTAAGCAAGCACGTCCTGCAAAACTGCACATTCTTGCTTCTTATATTTATACCTGTAACAGTGTTGTAGCCACACAACACGCATACTTTTGCCTTGCTGTTCACTCCAGGCGAAAATGACGGCATCCCGATGATTTCAAACATCAAGATCCGCGAGGAGCAGAGGATGACAACAACTAATCCCTGGATGCTGCCGTCCGATCAAGCCTGGCCAAAGGACCACGTGTTCATCTCCACGCCCACCTTTAACTACACCACCCAGGACTACCAGCGCCTCTTCACAGACATCAATTACGAGGACGGCTGGTAACTAACGGCTTTTAATGTTATTACACACCCTTGATTAAGAAAAGCTGTGCCATTGCCCCCTTCAGTTTTAGATGTGCTTTATTCCTGAATTAATCTAAGTGACTCAAATGCTTTGGAAATTCTAATGAGTGGCAGAACAGTGACTGTATAGTAGCAGCAGATGATGATATGATATGATCAGTTTTACCTCCTAGGACACACGAGAACCTGGTTAGTTATGCAAATTACTGCTTTGGGAGCAGATACGTGTGCAGGCTCTACTTTCTGTGTCCCTCCACCATGATGAACAGTGTACAGGACAGGATTTCTCTGTTGCTGCATCTGTGTAGACACATTACTGTGAGGAATAGCAGCTAATGATAGAAACTTTTAAAGCCCCCCCCCCATGTGTAAAGTTTTCGTGTGTTTAGAGCACCTTTAAAATTACTTTGATGGCTAACATGTTCGTTTGTAGAAAATGAGACAATCCAACCATTTTCAAATCCAACATATACAGTACAGTAGGGGCAGAGGCAGAATCAGATTCGAGTAAGTCGGTTTACACATACAAGGAATTTGTCTTGGTGTTTTGGTGCATAACAATAAACATAGTAAGAGAATAATATGTAATATATAATCTGTACAATATATCTGTTTTTAAAATGAAAGCTGTACAGTCTGTGCAGGAATGTGCAAGATATTTCACACCCCCTTATCCTCTTGTCGGTTCCAGGCACATGTGGGAGGACACCAAGAACCTGACCGGTGACCTCCACCCACCTGGTGTTGAAGTGTGGTGTATGTACGGCGTGGGCCTTCCAACTCCCGTGACATACATTTACGACGAGGAGTTTCCCAACGTGGACCCGGTGGACTTTGTTTACGCCGACGGGGATGACACAGTGGACAGCTTTAGCATGAGTCTTTGCAAACGCTGGGTGGGACAGCAGGAGAAGCCCGTCCATGTTACAGAGTACCGAGGGCTGGCCCACCTGGATATAGTGTTCCATGAAAAGGTGCTCAACTTAATCCAGCACATCCTGGAGGGAAAATCAGACACGCCCAAAGAGGTTGACGTCCGATCTGGATCTAAATAGCAGACGACAGCATTTAAGGTTGTATGCAAAAAAAAACAAAAAAAAAACAAAAAAAACACATGGAGTGCTGGATTATTACTTAGTTGACGTTTTAGTCTGTTCAAGTGTCAAGCAGAAAAACACAATCCACGTGCAACAGTTCCAAACACTATCTAGCAAGTAATCTAACCCTGACCCCCTTATATAAACTAAAGGCCGGTGACCTGCAGTATGGGTTTGACTCTGATCTGTTTATTTCTATTTCCAAGCTGTGTTTTTTGTTGTGTCTCCCTTGTATTTGATGGTGATCATGATGAGACTTACAGTGGTAATCACTGTACACATAATTATCACAATAATTACAAACATTTATTAGTGTGATGGTTCATTTAATGTGTGTAGTTTTATCACAGTCCATTCAGGCAACTTTAAAATCCTGTTACATACATCTTTAGAGAAATACACAATCCTGGTTTGTTTACTTTTGATGGATGATGAATGAATCATCACATCATTATTACATATACAGTATTTGTCATATTCTATGGGTGGTGTGACTGTAATGAATAGCAGACCATTTTGTATTGAGTATGATGTCACTGTAATGTTTCTATTATGATTTATATATTTTTAGGTATCTGTATAAAATCTTTTTGAAAAATGATTATCACTTTTTCCTCAGGCTCATATACAGTAGCTTATATATTATAGACTGTGGTGTAAACATGCCAAATGTACGTGAAAGTTTCGACTCATAATAAAGCATCTGATGTCACAGAAGTCACGTGAGTGAAATGATTAGTTTACAGACAGTACAAACTAACGTCAGGCTTTATCTCTCTTCCGTCCGTCCGACTACATCTGCGGTCGATGACTCTTGACTTGATTGCTGAAGTAGCTCCGCCGGGTGGATTGCTCTGTAATCTGCACCTCGTGATCATCACCGTCTTCTTCACTGATCATCGTCAACGGTCACTTGAAGTAAATCAGATCAGAGGGCTTCGACGGCAAACCAGAGAAACTCCGCCGCAGATCTACACACACCGAGGAGGCGACCATGACCGCTTGGCTATGAGACATCGGGAGCCATGGCGGCTTGGCACCGGATAACCGCCCTCTCTTCGCTGCTCCAAGCCGGTTTGTTATTGTTGCTGTTGTCGGCTCAGAGCAGCGGGAGACCGTTGGAGAAATGTCTCGGCGACCAGTCTTGTCAGTCCCCGAGACCCCCCGTGGTCCTCAGTAAGTGTTCTCTTCAGTGTTTTACGGTGTTTCTAGTCTTGCTCACCTTTCTATCTGTTGCCAAATTATTGCGCAACTTGCTGCCTCCCCTCAGCCAGCTCATCAACAGCTAGCGACGGTGGGCGATGGTCAACATAGGCCAAACTCCATTCAAATTTTAAACAATTTAGTCTCTCCTTGCTTGTCGCAAACGTAATATTAAAGCTTTAAGTAAGACTCAGCTGTTTTCAAATTACAATTTGGCCAATCTTAAATTCGTCTAGCACATAGTCATTCAGTTTCTATATACGTCAGTGAAATTTCAACTTTTGTTAATGTTTGGCCTGTCGGTCCCGTTATCTTCCTGCAAAACACCTAGCGTTAGCGTTTCGTCGTAGAGAGCGGTGTGTACCAGGTTGTATGTCGAATTATATTTGAAGAAATACGATTTTGAGTGTTATATTTGTGTTGTATCGACAACAGGTTCCCATTGATTCCGAAAATGTATTTGTTGAGGAATTAACTTCGCTGTCAACGAAGGCGTCTTTAAATTGGTATATTTGTGAACGGAGTTTGGCTGGACATTGCCAAGGACAGGAACTCGGGCGTAGAGGATTATCAGAAAAAATGCACTTATTACCACATGCTGCAATTTGTTCTTCTGATCAACGAGATCCGTGTGTGTGTGTGCGTGTGTGCGTGTGTGTGTGTGTGTGTGTGTGTGTGTGTGAGAGAGAGAGAGAGAGAGTGAGAGTAAGTGTGTTGAGTTGAGTGTTTACAGTCAGAGCAGTCCCCTGGTCGGTCATATGACTGAGCTGGAACAGAATATGGCTCTCCAGCACTGCAGCCAGTAAAGTTCTCAGGATAATTGGAGAGTCTTTATCTAGACCTTTAATCCTACAATAAAGTGTGTAACTTCTACTTGAATTCCAATTTCCAATTGAAGTATCTGCAATTCCTCTTCTTCTTCCACTCCACCATAAGGGTGTTGGGTTTAGAGGAATCTTATCTGTGTTTGGCCAAGTTACAACCACAGCCTCTGTCTGCCTACATGAGTGTGTGATAAGAGTGTGTGTAGCTGCTTTACCCACAGTGATCTGCTGCTGTTTGTTTGTAATTGAGGTTAAACAGTAGAATATTACAGGTATACACTAAAGCCTTTGTTTGGCTCCTGTAATTTTGTGTTATACCGACAGTGAGGCAACCACAGAGGCCTGTTCAGCTCTGTAAATATTTTAGAGTAAGATAGGATGCTCAAGTATTAGCTGAAAGAGGCGAAACACCGGCCATTTAGTCGTTGGGAGGGGGAAAATAAACTAATATAAGTTTTTTGATTTCTTCAGCACTCACTGTCAGAGAAGCTGTGAGTGTTGCTGCAGCAGAATTAGAAAAAAATTATCCATATTGTTGTAGTGGTGAATATTCATCATACTGGCCCATTCTGCAGTTTTGTCAAAAGAAAAATGAAAACATGAAAGCTTCTGAAAAGTTCACACTTGGTAGTGCTGACTATGTGAATGCATTTAAATTTTAAGAGATATTATCACCATGTCATCTACCAACTGTTTTCTGTCACATTGAGGTCCAAAGATTCGGGAAATGATACCTTTTTCTTTTTTTTTTAGCATTCAGATATTTGTGGGTTCTGTTACTCATTTATGTCTAAACATGCTGTACAGGAACATTTGAACAAACTATAGAAGAGTCTAAAAGGTGTAATTAGCTTCACAGTCTTTAAAAAGAATCGGTGATGCTTGAAATTTCTACTAGCTGTCTGCCTTTTTAAAATGAATTTTAAGCGCTGAAGTGTTTTGAACATTTGCTACATGGCATCCATCATGAGAGTTGGCCTCATACATGAGTATACATTGCTTTGGACTATCGTGCCTTGTTTTGTGCACGTTTTTCGAGCATGCACAGAGGAGAAAAGCAAGGCGCTACCTGCCTTGTCTCATTTCAAGTTGAATTACTGATACCTGACAAATCTATATACATGTATGTGTACTTCCACTGGACTTTATTATCCTGTATATCCACATTAACAGTAATAAGTACAAAACCTTTTATGTCATGTTGGACAATCTACCGGTGACACTGATGTTGTTGATATGTGACTCATTGCTAATGTTGCTCGCTGCAGTTCCGGGGGATCTGGGAAACCAGTTGGAGGCGAAGCTGGATAAACCCAGCGTGGTCCATTACATCTGCTACAAGAAGACGGACTCCTTCTTCACTCTGTGGCTCAACCTGGAGCTGCTGGTCCCTGTAGCCATAGACTGTTGGATAGACAACATAAGGTGTGACGTGGGTTTCTCTGTTTGTGTGGGTCTTTCTGTTTACATTCAGACATCAATGAAGGACTGTTTGTCAGTCACTGATGAATTTATCCTCCTCACCGAGATGAATTTTCCCTCGTAAAAGGTTTGCTGTCCCGTTACGACTATTATCTGTGGTAAAGGTGACCACAGAAACATATTTCTCCTTTACTGTTTTTGTGAGGAACGCTTGATTTTTGGCTCTGGTGCAAATTCCAAAACAGCAGATTCCTGGAAGTACTGTCAATAGGATAAGGGAGTAGGTAGATGGGTTCGATGAACTGATTGACTTTCTGTGAGCAATGATCAACCTCCACTGGAAAAACTGACCTTTGAACCCTCCATTTATCAACATGGTATGGAAGGAAACAAAGGGGGAGACAGCATTCCCTTAGTGTCTCCATCAGCAATCAGCTAAAAAAAGACTTACATGTCAGATACTGAGTGAGTCTTTATTTTAGCCATTCAACTCATCGTGTCATCTGCTTTGTTGGTGTTTTACTGGAACAAAATCTGGCTATTTCCAGAAAATAGATACTGTTTATATATTGTTGTTGTTTATTCATTCAGACATGAGAACTGTGAGCTACAGCATCTCAAAATGAGAACTTTGACATAATGCAATTAAATAGAGAGACATTTTGCAATAATTATTGCTCTGGTTCCCGCTCTTAAGACGTAGCATCACTTATCTATGATGTTGTATAAAATGATTCTGTTGTTTCTTGTGTTTTTAACTTCCGACTTCTTAAACTGCAGTTAGAAGATTGATTTGTTTATCTTGGACTAAGTTATCTTGGGCTCTTGTTTTGAAATGAAGGCAACATGAGTAGAGAGTGGAAACTATGACCAACACTGATATAACTGGCCGATCATATGATTGCACTTATGACTGGCTGGCATGGCACTGAGGCTACAAACAGCACATTTTCCCTGCAGATACACAATAGTTAATTTAAAGCTCAGGACCGGTGGTTAAATTGTATGACCAACTATCAGCAAAGTGAGCTCACTAATCTAATCTGGTTTAAATAAGTCACCTGTAATGTATAAGCTGTCTTCAATTTTAGTTAGTTTCAGTCTAAGTGTATGCAGCACAATGTAAGTACATCTAATACATTTTAGTGTTCATGGCGTTAATCTTGAAAAGTCTTAGTCATGATCCCGCTAACTGTGCATAAAGTGCACTTTTGCAAGGTTGCCTCAAAGCTAGCTTGCGTAACTTTTAACAGTGGCCACTATGTCCACAAGTTAACTTACCGGTCATACCAGACCAGGCGTTTTCAAAGTCAGTCATTGACGCAGATAGAACAAAGCCCTGTTTTAAACCAAATACATGACGATAATGTCAGATTATAAAGTGTGTGGGTGAGACATGAGAGTCGTGCTACAGGTTTGGACATGTTTAGGTGCATTCAAGCCTAATGGATACATTAAAGGTCTAACTGTCTGAGTCACTGACGGACTAAATACAATCTGGTAAATGAAGGCGGAACTCAGAGTGTTAAATTAAATAAAAAATAATCCTGATTAGAATTTGCACTATTTTAGAAAATAACCAAGTTCCAGTTAGAGGACTTATCTAGTAGCCATTGATTTATAGCTGTCGAAAACTCTCAATTTCACTGTAGTTTGGAAGTATTTTCTGCAAATGTTGGCTTCTGCTTTGCAAACCCAGACATCTTCTCTCACATCTGCATTTGATTTTTGAAAACCAGAGTTGGGGAAGTTGTTGTCACACATAACTCACAAGGTGGTGGAACGATGGTGATTTCAAATGGGAAGTGGTTCTGTTGCCTCGTAGTAAGATGTGTCTGTGAGTGTGTGTGGTTCACCACAGATGCAGAACTGACACTGATCCAATTCTCCTTGTGACAATTTGTGTGTGTGTGTGTGTAGGCTGATGTACAACAGGACCACACACAGAACCTCGTCCCCGCCGGGTGTGGACATCCGTGTCCCGGGGTTCGGACAGACATATTCGCTGGAGTATCTGGACCCCAGCAAACGCAGTGTGGGTGAGTTGAAGGCCCGAAACCAAACAGTTCTTTGGAGAAGTTCGAACTGGGCAAAATATCCCCAGTTTCCAAAAATGTGGAAAAAAAGGGTCCTCACAAAGATAGACAAACATGAATCAGATTATTACTTTTCTCATGTTTTGAGTAAGAGACTGAAATGTATGATGCTTTATTTTCTTCTTATCTGTGTCTGTCTCCTAGGCATGTATTTCTTTACTATAGTGCAGTCGCTGGTAGAGTGGGGCTACACCAGAGATGATGATGTCAGAGGAGCTCCTTATGATTGGAGGAAAGCCCCCAGTAAGCAACCTTGCACACACACTCATACACACACAAAACCAGGTATGCAACCAGGATGACTTGCATTCATCCCCTGAGCCTTTATCTTTACCTGTAAACCTAAAACACACTTTTTCATTCTTATGGTTTTCACCAGTCTTGTGAGCTGATCACACTACAACGCGCGAGTCTGGCTCGTGTAGCTGCTCCTCACCAAGAAGAAGTACAAAAAGCATATTTGCTGGTATCTAGGGAACCCGTCTGTGTGTTAAAGCAACTGATACATTTACAGCATGTGACACACACAGATTGGGGAATCTGGGAGGTTGGAAGTTTGGGGCTTTTACTTTGGAAGGGGTAAACAGGGCTAAATAACCTGAAAAAGTGTGGGAAGTTTTACCCATCAGGCCACATTTTTCAACTAGTCCACTCCTGTTGGAGCTTTCCTGTCCAAACCAGGAAGGACTCAAACGTTGAGTCTTGGAAACGCTCCAACCTAGTAATGGAGATGCAGGGAATTTCACAGCAGGGCCAGCGTGGGAACTTTGTTTACTCGTCTCCTCTGTTGCTCTGTTCTCCTCCTGTCAGACGAGAATAAAGAGTATTTCCTGGCGCTGCAGCAGATGATCGAAGAGATGGCGGAGAAGGCCGGCGGGCCCGTGGTGCTCATCGCTCACAGCATGGGTAACATGTACACCTTGTACTTCCTCAACCAGCAGCCACAGGCCTGGAAAGACAGATACATCAAAGCCTTCGTCTCTCTGGGACCACCGTGGGCGGGGGTGGCCAAGACCCTCCGCGTGGTCACTTCTGGTAAGAGATGGAACCGATATTATACATATAGGACAGGTATATAGGAAAGTTTACGACTTCTACATTAGAACATATTTCTCCCTATAGAAATATTATTAGCAACACTTTGGGAAGCATAAGAAAAGTAAGAAATAAGACCAGGAGGAAGTTGCACCGGCTCTTTGTAAATTCAAACTTAGCCTAGTTATAACATGTAAGTGTTAACTAAGTGGAGATTTATGCATCACTCGGTTAAAACAGGTTGCAGCACAGAAATGAGTTACTACGTAGAGATTAGTTAGTAAATACTACACATGGATAAACCTAATACTACTATCTAGACATTGCTCTAGCTCTGGGATGGCAGGACTGGCCTGGGGCTTAAACACGAGACTGATGTTCCGTCCTCTCTAATTAAGACATCAGAGATTAGTTTGATTCGTCCAAATAAACATCTGCTCATCTCCGATGAGGTCAATGCTGGGAAACCAAATCCAACAGTTGTTTGTGAACAGCTGTGAGTGAATGTGCAGTTGAATGGTGTCACGATGCGTCTTTACCAGGAAGTGAAGTCCTTCACATTGTCAAACACTCAGTCATCCTTAGCAGCTGTCAAAGTAGGAAGTTTTCAATGATGTGATGGGAACAGCCTGTGTCATAACTCCAGTAATGTTCAGCAACTGCTGTCATCCCCCTTTGTTCCTCTATTAGATTACTTCATCACTGCTCAGACCAAATTGAATAAAAGGCAGTTACATCAGATCCTGTATGCTGGTAAATGTTTCCCTGCCCTACCCTGACACAACTTGGGATTAAACAATACTGTGCAGTACATTATTGCTGCATGTTTGTGTGTCATGTGTACCTGAAGTATGTCTCTCAGGACACGAGTAGTGTTTTTTCTTAAGAAGCCACACAATGAAACTCTGCCGGTTGGTTTTGGGTCTACGGCTGGAAATTCTTAGCTCAGTTTCAGTTCTCTGTCACTGGTTTCTTTACTCTGCCTACAGGTGATAATAACCGCATCCCAGTGATCAGCCCGTTGAAGATTCGATCCCAGCAACGTTCTGCTGTCTCCACCTCCTGGCTGCTCCCCTATGCCCACTCCTGGCCCAAAGATCAGGTGTGTTTGTGTGTGTGTGTGTGTGTGTGTGTTCATGTATGTTTGTAGACAGGCGTTCACCATTTACTTTCCTACCAGGGAGACTTAAATTTCATCCCGTCTGTCTCATCTGCCCGTCTTTGTCTCCTTTCTTTTCTCCACCTCTCTTGGCTTTCCAAGCGTTCAGCATCTGTCAGTAGTAGGCACAGTGGGGTTTTCTCTCATCAACCTTGTTTCCAGCTGTAGCAGGCAGCTTTTTGTCAGTAGAAAGGCTCTGACAAACCCACTGTACACTACCTGTCCAGCACCAAACAGCACACTGACAAAGTTAGAGACTAGCTGGTGAACATAGTGGAGTGTATAGAGTGAATATTGGACTTATAGCTGTCTTTAGAAACTCTAGACTCAGTTTATGATAAAATGTAATAGTAAGTGTGAGCATAACTTGTTCTTCTTAAGCATTTGGTAGAAGTAACCAAATTAAACAACTGAGAAACTATTTTCCCCCCCTCCACCACCAGGTCTTGGTGCAGACGCCTGCCGCCAACTACACTGTGCAGGACTACAAGCGCCTCTACTCAGACATCGGTTTTGAGGACGGCTGGCTGATGCGGCAGGACACGGAGCCGCTGGTGGTCGACCTCACGCCCCCCGGTGTGGCTGTCCACTGCTTGTACGGCAGCGGCATCCCCACGTCGGAGGCCTTCCAGTACTCCGACAAGTTCCCCGACGTGGAGCCCACGGTGGTGTACGGCGACGGGGACGGGACGGTGAACCTGCGGAGCGCCGTCCAGTGCGGGCGGTGGGTAGGGAAGCAAAAACAGCCTGTGACGCTAAAAGAGCTTCCAGGGAACGAACATGTCAACATGTTGTTAAACTTCACGACTGTGGCTTACATCAAGACTGTGCTGTTCTCCCCGTGATGCTAGCAGAAACTGAGGGACCAGTTTGCACGGAGATGGCTTTACTCACACTCACACACACACACAGCCATATGAAAGAAAGACAGGCACTGACATTGATGGCCAAAATATTCCCCTGTACATGCCACATTGCTTAAGACATAAAACATTTTGTAGTACAATGGCAGAATCAAAGTTTTAAATTCATTTTATAGCTGTAATTATACAACTTCTGTTAATGTCAGGTTGTTTACTGTGGAGTAAGCCCAAATACAAAGACTTTTATATTGGTCTCAGCTTTCAAAGAACCCGAGATTTTACTTACTAAATCCACGTTATTATGATAAAGGACATGTGTATGTACAAGTCAAAAAGCAGGGATATACTGTATGTGCCACTTTCTGAGTTATTAATCAAAGTCGGATCTTTTTATTAATGTTGTGAGAGAGATTTCGGAGCTCCTGTGACTCTAATGTTGTGAGGCTAAATGGTAAAGCACATACTGGATTTGTATCTTTCTCAGTGTGACAGGTCACATGTTTCAGTGCTTGGTGTACTGTATGTTCTAATGATTTAACAAACATAAGTAGACTTATATCAAGACAACTTACTTAATTTGTGGTCATTTAATTTCTTTTGATTTCTAGTGATCCTTTTGTTGACTGTTTTTTTTGCATGCAGCCAAGCTGTAAGTCCCTGGTGGTTCGAGGGCTTTGTTTTTATTATGTTGTCTCTATTACATATTATGAGTCGTGTGCTGCAGGACTGGAACCATACCCGGGATATGGAAGTTGATTTTAGTCACGTTGAAGCCACTCAACGCTCAAACAAAAAGATTTTATAATAAACAAAAAAATCTTAACTCAAAGTCAACGTACTAGCTTTTACTAGGGCTTTCAACTGCATATCACGGTCTTTCAACAATTAATGGAGTTTGCTCAGTAGTTGTGGAGATACCTCAGTTGTCCTGTCCAAATTTCAGACCAAAGTTCCATTCTTAGGCCATGTGACGACAGCTTTATCCACTCATGAAGATCATGAGATGTAGATGAAAGCACCAGAACATCTAGTAAGTGGACCTTGAGTTTTTATTTAGTCAAAAAAAAAACTTTCAAGCGTAAACAAATTAAATAAAATGTAATTAATTCATTTTAAATTCTGCTCCCGATTGTTTGCTCTCTCGTTGGCTGTATCAGAAAACAGTCAGATGATAGTGACATGCTGTTTTTTAACTGTTGGAATCAGTGTTTTAGCATTCATGCATACTGTAAATTAAATTATCCACTATATTAAGCTCTTTCTCTTCACTTCATGTCCTACACAGTACATTTTAATGGATCTGTACATATTTTCCGCCCAGGTTTAGTTTGAAGCAGGTGCCTGGTGGCTGGATTTACACAGGCACAAATGAGGGGACTTTTATTGTTTTATGGTATAAATCAGATTTATTTTGTTTATTATTTGTTATGTCCTCTTTCTGTTTAGACAGGCTTGAACAGTTCTGAGTGCAGAGTTTAAAACCTGACTCCCTGTGGACATGCAGCCAGAATCTCTGACCCTGAGTGATTTGTACTGTGCCATTCAGCCCTCTCTGGATCAGACCAACATGATATACTCCAAGTATCATATCTGCTGTGAACTATCAGAAATGTGTGTCATAAACATGTGTCGCCTTCTATGAGTAAAATATTTCAAATATTACACTTAGCCATTGACTTTTCTTTGTGCAGTAAATCCCTCTGATAAACTTTTCACACTGTTAAAAATACATTTTATTTCTGTCTCTGAACAAGCACAGTTTTCCTTAAAAGCTGCAGATGAAGAGCAACCTGTCACCTGGGTGTTAATTCAGTGAACTACATAGATACTGAATGGGGTGGTGACTTTACAGAGCATTAAGATGTTGTTGAAGCGACAGTCATTTTAATTGTATTAAGTGGTGACAAATTGCCTCCTCTGTGTTCATGTCGGTGAGGTAAATGGCAAGACATGACTGCATGTTGGAACCACACTTTTAGGTTTCAATACTGATCAAGTCCACAACTTCCTCTCAAATGTGCAGCTTCTCACACCTGAGTCATAATTCTCGAAAAGCTTTCTGTCACATGTCAGCCTTTCTGAACCCTAATCACATCTGGTAGCATTGGTGCTGTATAAAACTAGCAGCAACTTTATTTATATACAGTATTAAAATAATGTCGAAAAATTCAACAACATCATATTTTTGCCATTGAGCCTTGATTGTCTCTGTTGGGACGTGCCACATATCTGTCAGCAGTTATTAAAAGAATACAACACATCGTCGTTGCATCACTAAATGGGTCACTGACAGGCTAACTTCCCAAAAACGTTACAAACGTGTCCGTAAGAGGAGGTGGCTGTGTGATAATGACAGGTGATAGGTTACTGTCATCCTTACAGTCAACACTTTAATAACAGCTGTATTAAATCTGGTCACTCCTTGACATGGCAGGTTTCAGTCATGTTCTGTCCTGATTTTCTTGTGGACACAGATATGGTACTCATGCAACTGAAACATATATTGTTTTGGCTTTCAAGAAATCTTTTCATTCTTGATTTGATCACGTTTCCGGCTCATTTACAGGAGTTTACAAGAACACAGCTGTAAAGGTCCCAGTGGTTGGGGTATACATGTGTCAAATGTCAGGGCTCCAGAGGGAAGCGGAAGGTCTTGTTTCCCGTCCTGCAGCGCAGCTCCACGCAGTCCAACCTTAGCAGAAACGGTCCTTCTTCATGGTCATCAACTAGCCTCTAACAGTCAAAACATCAGAGACAAATGAACTAAGATCAGCTGGTAAATTCTGTGCAAGTCATTCAGCCAAAACTGCTGACTGAGGCCAAGTCATGTCACCAACATGTCGCCAACGTTATAGCAGCTGCTGTCAGAATGGAGCGTTCAGCACAACACATATACAAAAAAATAAGACTGCTGTATGATTTTGACAAAGTTTTGTTATCCAAGTCACACATATGGAACCTAAATCCAAACTAGAGCCCGACTATTAGCTGAGAGTTTTAAAGCAGTATATCAACTGATCAATGTTTAAGATTAACACACGTTTTTCATAATTACACATTATATGTAACATTTTAGAATTATGACCAACATACATACTGAGCATCTTACAGTTAATAAATGAAACTGTCAGTTCTCTCTGGTGGAAACTATGTGATGGAGACACTTTATAAATTACCTCACACATATCAGCATTTTTGTGCTGCAGTTTCTTATCAACCAACGTGCACGCTCATACCGATATAGCTGCCATAAACTAATATCTGCCATTATATGGGCCCTGTTCCAAACATACTGGGGAACTTTAAAATGGACGAGGAACTGCAGCATACCTTTGGATTTAGAATTGACAGTCAATTAATAGGAACAGTGAAATGATTTAAAAGGAACACACAATGATGTCAGTGTTGAGAGTTAGGCTTGACAGACACAAGACGTCTCAGTACCTGCAGCTCCTGAATGCACTCCTTCATCTGTCCCGTCACGTCTCCAACACACCAGGCCAGACTCACGTGGAAAGATGGATCCTGGAAAACACATCAGAGGAAACATTATGGAGGTAACTTCAGTTCCTCTTTTTAAAGACAAAACAATGATTTACAATCATTCATTGACTAACATTTCTTTCTACAACAAATCACACTGAACACTGTGCTCAGTATCTTGATGTAAAAACACACCTGTTCTATGAGCTCAAATCAAAATGAAAATGAAACGGTTGCTACAACATAGAAGAATTAAGACCCTGCAGATTCACTGCATCGACCCAAGTACCAACACTTCAACAACAGAAAAAGACTCATTCAAACACACAAACTGATCCAGGATAACATCAATTTGTGTGTGTTAAAATGTGTTGATCAGTGACCTTATAGAAAGTGTCCAGGCGAAACTCTGTCATTGTTCTGTCCACCGCTTGGACCAGGTCCAACAACTGAGCGTGCCCAGTACACACTTCCATCCCCAGAAACGTCCTGCAGGGGACAACAGACACAGAGACACAGACAGGCAATCAAACCACGACGAAGTGACGCTCAGGGGATTAAAACAGACACGTGAGGAAAGCAGACAATTTGGCAATTCTGAAAAATTATCTTCGACAGATAAGTCAACAACTTTTTGGCAACAGTAACAGCTGAATGGTCTGTGCCACATTATTAGTTTACAGCACCTTGGCAGGTGACCAAGTCATATAGTTGGAAACAACTGAAGGCCTTGACTGTACCTCGTCCTCTCAGCGTTACAATAGACCCTCAGTCTCCCAGCTGAGCACACAAACCTGCGACAAGAAACACAGGTAGAATGAAAATTCCACTATAATCAGCTTCTGATGTTATTTTCATAACTTTTCCTAATTTATTTTTACTACTCCAGTACAAGTGATCCTCTAGGACTCTTCTCTTCATCGTTTAATTTCCTGTTGGCTTACTATCTGGCCTTGTTTTTGTGATATGTTTTTTTTTCACCAGCACAACCCTTTTTAAAATATATTTTGTATGAAGTGTTTTACTTTTTTATCACTTGTGCAATTAAATGACCTGTCCTACAAATGACTTGCTGCACACACTGTATATGCCTTGCAAGGAATGGGATCCTCCTGTGTACGGGTATTTTAACAAACCTCTTGCAGTGCACCAGGCCTGCCCTGAGGCTCTGTGTGAAGGGTTGGATCCAGTGGTGTCTCAGCACCACCGTCTGAGACAGGCTGAGGTGGAACTCCTCCTGCGGGGTCAAAGCCGCACCGCGGGCCCTCGCTGTTGAGAGCAGCTCCTCCAACAACTCCCTGAACTCCTCCTCTGGATGGTCTGATGTGGAGAAGACACACAGAGGGAGAGAAACATGCACACAAAGAGCCAAAGTAGGTTAAACAAGTGATGATGAAGTGTACTTGGATAACATGCGTGAAGATGTGTTGTCCTTACATGGCAAATAAACATAGGTGGCCCAGTTCCCTCTCTCATGTTTGAAGGAGCGGATGCGTCCACCATGAAGAGCGCTGTCTTCAGTCTGCGAGTCCACTTCCTCTGGAAACATGGCCAACAGACAACCAGGAAGAGGCAGCCTGCAGGCCCAGGAGCAGTGGTCACGTTATTTTAGACACATGAACAGTTTCTACCCACAGGCTGTCACTCTGATGAACACTTAAATCATGTCAATAACTCTGTCACTTCAACACATCCACTTATAGATTATATTTGTATAGTCCAAAATGCACCGTTTCTTCACATGTACATATCATTGTGCACTGCCACTGTCAATATAAATCCTGCACGCTGTATATACTGTATTTATTTTTATAGTACATAGTCATGTATACATGCACATACTGTACATAATCATCCAGCCCATGTACATCCATTCAATATTTATTTCTTTGCATTATTTTCTATTGTTTAGAACTTACAATAATACTTAATTTAATTTTTGTTTGTTATTGGTGCCTTATATATATTTATATAGTATATATACTTACAGACGGGTGACAAATTAAAGGAAAAACTAACATAAAGAGTCTTAGTAAGGTGTTGGGCCACCACGTGCCACCAGAACAGCTTCAGTGCTCCTTGGCATTGATTCTCCAAGTCTCTGAACTCCACTGGAGGGATGAACACCATTCTTCAAAAGATATTCCCTCATTTGGTGTTTTGATGATGGTGGTGGAGAGCGCTGTCTAACACGTCGGTCCAAAATCTCCCATAGGTGTTCA
>NTHP01000050.1:1667794-1678773 GCA_003416845.1 Oplegnathus fasciatus | reverse complement strand
GTGTGTGTGTGTGTGTGTGTGTGAGAATGTAAACAGTATTCTGTCAAACAGGGAAATTCAGACTGTAGAGAATTGTATTAGAAATGTTTCAACAGACCTGCGCCTTTTTTTTTTTTAATTTACTAACCTTACTGGTCTGTCCGAGCTGTTTTCGCAGGATGAACCTGCACTTTGTGTTGAAT
Source organism: Oplegnathus fasciatus (assembly GCA_003416845.1). NCBI lineage: Eukaryota > Metazoa > Chordata > Actinopteri > Centrarchiformes > Oplegnathidae > Oplegnathus > Oplegnathus fasciatus. The sequence continues at coordinate 1,678,591 of NTHP01000050.1, read as the reverse complement.
ATTTTTCCATCTTTTGGAAAGAAGTATTAATGCTGTTTTTCCTGTTCCATGTTGCGTCACGGTTGACGTCGTGTCTGTCAGAGTGGGTTTATACCAGAGTGAATGACGCCTTCCTCTTCTTTGAATGCCATGAGATTCTAGTTGAACTGAAGAAGCCTGGAACGCAAGTTGGTTTACGTGTCAGCTGTGATCGCCATTGTTCCCTTTTCTGTTCATTTTGGGAGCTGTTCCCCTCTCTCCCCTCCCCCTCTTTCACTCTTGATTCATGGTTTGAGTGCAGTATTGAAAAGTATTGGATACAAACGGAGGAGGACAGGGAGACGGAAGTAACATTTTTTTTAATTCTGGCTTGTAATTTTCTTTTTGTTTTAGCCTTAAAACGAGGCCACGATGCCTCTCTGCCTCTTCCTCCTCTTGTGCTTTCTGTCTCTGTCCATCGTCATCATCATCATCATGCGAGGTCAGATGGTTGGTTTCGTCAGCCGTCATGTTTTTATTTTTATTTTCTGAATCTGGCATTTTAAGACTTTGAGAACAACTTGGACTTAAAGTAAAGATGTACTGTATGTTTTTTTATGGTTTCACATTTGTTTATATTATTTTTTTATCGACCTTTAAATTGATATGAATATCTATATTCCTCGAGGGAGAGACCAGGGCCTTGGGGTAGGTTTGGCTGTATGTTTTTTTTAACACATCTGCCAGAGTTGTATTCAGCTTTCACAATGTCGAATTGTTTCTAAGACCAAATCACAGAAGACACAATCTCTACACAATGAATTCTGCAGGGTGGTGGTGTAAAGGTTGAATAACTACAACACACACATCAGGAATCAATGAGGGTGGGTTCATATTTGCCAAGAACTACAAGTGCTCAAGGACTTTGGACTTGTTAATTGGTGCTGACACATCATGAGATGTGCACAATAAAAAAAAATTGTCACTCAAGGTGCAGGACATGACCTCACATACTGTATAGTGCTGACAGTAGACTTATAATAATAATAATACAAGTGTACAATAATTTCAGCCCAGCACTTGTTTAGTTGTTAGTATTAGTGAGGGCATGCCGTGCATCGTTTGTCCTGTGTGTTATAGAGTACTGTTCAGGTGTGAAACATTAATGGACCAATCTGAGAATGCAGTGGGGAATACTGAGATGCACTTGTCACATCTTGATCAATTCTTAAAAAAAACCCAACATCCCATATCCATCAAGCAGTTGGGGAAAGGAGAGGAAAATCTCCTGTATAAGCACAAATTAAATAAACCCACCCTTCTGCATTTTAACTTATGGTTTCAATGGAAAAAATCAGTTTAGGCACTAGTTCAGCCACCATCCTTGTTCCTTTTCAGTTGGGATAAATAAACCCGTCAGACCCTGGTGTCTCTTGCTCTCTGCATGCTTGCTGTGTTAGTTCCTGTGTTCTGTCCCTGGGAACTGGTGCTCCCCCTCCTCCCCTCCTCACAGCACTGTTCCCTCCTATAGCTTTTTTCAAATTGTTCTGTAGTTTATGTGAATGATGTTGAAAAAAAAAAGAAAAGAAAAAAACTTTGTGGCGACGTACAGTACGTGTACATTCATGCTAAGATTATCTGTATGTATGTAGCATTCAATTACACACAGCACTAACAAATAAAACTTTTTTCATTTATAAACTGACATGAGTCATGAAACTTTAATTACTTATTCAGCTGGGTGTATGTATGTAAAGTTATACATCATATATATAAGAGGATGTAATATATTTATAAAAATCTTCATATGATCTGTAAAGACAGCAGTAACTACGCTGTCAGATAAATGTAGTGGCGTAAAAAGTACAATACTTCCCTCGAAAATGTAGTGGAGTAGAAGTATTAAGTAGTGTGAAGTGGAAATACAATTACCTCAAAATGTTTTTTAAGTGAAGTACTTGAGTAAATCTATTACTTCTCACCACTGTAATTTACTGGAGGTGGTTACCTCACAATGTGATGAGCAGATGAGGGTAAAGGCTTAAGGAAGAGGCAGGTTCATTGACCCATACTCCTCCCCAGTCTGTTTAGACATAACAGTTGTTTTCATTATTGTTTTTAATCGCTTAATTAGTTTTTTGTGATTGAAAAGGTGCTCCATCACTTTAGTATTGTACTTCCATAAAGTTTTTGGGACTTGCCAGAGGCAGATTAAAAAAAAAAGAATGATCAGAATTGATGCAGTTGAGATTGAGATATCCTGACTTTTAGTCACTATTGTCTATTGTGTCCAGTTTCTAAAACCCTGGACCTACAATTCCCACAATGCAACTTAATAGCATCTATAAACAAGTATCAAGCCTAAATCAACCTGATGACATCATTCCTCCAGAGACATACAACTGTTTCACAAGTTGAGTAGTACTCCCCATGAGAGTATTGAAACGTGGAGTTCCCCTAATCATTTACTTTATGAAATGCCATCATTTAGTGAAAAATGTCCTTCACTTTGTCTTTGAAATACTTATTTTGTTTGACTAACAGTCCATAACCCAAATTCACAATAATATAAAACAGAGAAAAACAGCAAATCCTCACATTTGGGAAGTTTGACCCATGATCAATCTTCAACTATTAATCAAAAGTTGTCCATTTTTGTCGATTGACAAATCGTTTCTACCGAGCCAGGGAGGTATCATGGAGGGAAAAAATCCGTGCTCTCGATTTAATAATTGGTGCTCTCGGTTTAATGGCCTGTTGTTTTAGCGTGAGACACCCGCTTTCAACCTCTGGGCATTTTTACGCACGGCGGCACAGCAACTTCATTAATAATTTATACCTTAATTATCCCGTCAGGGCGACAGGATCGGTCAGGATCTAATGGTAAATGACATTCTGTACTTTTCTACTAATCAGACAGATAAACTGTAACACAGAGAATCCAAGTTCATCCAGACAAATCTTTTGGAATAAAGCAGCCGTCTTCAGGTTGAGTCCCAAATCTGTCAGGACATTTATTTTACTGTAAGTAAAAATCTGAACTCGTATCGCACGTTGCCAACTTGTTCCACTAATCGATGAAATGAAACATGTTGGCTGTGGTTATTAGTTTGAAACATTATTTTTATTATTATTTTATTATCAGCTCTGCACGCGCGTTTTCTTCAGTCCGTGGTCGATCCCAACACACACACATTATCATCTGTTCTTCCACAGTTGGCCGAACTGCAGCCAGGATCACATTACATGGATCACTGAACAAAACCAAATCACCTTGTGTGTAAAACCAGAGCTTACCGGTGGCGCAGCGTGAGAGCCACACAGCCGATCCTGTCTCATTCTCTGCGCAGCGATGAGCAGTGAATATAACTATTTACCCGTTACTACAGGGAGGGGATGGCTGACAAGACTTGTCATTTTAAAAATCAATATTATTTTAGGAAGTTCTGTGATTACTTCCGTAGTATTGTGCTGTTTTGGGGTCACCTCCGTGCTGATATCCGACTGTGGCTCTGTCGCCCATGTGCTGCTTTGAATTTGTGCCTGACTGTCAACTGGACAAAGAGACAGATTAATATTCCCTCTTAATATAAACTCAGTAACTGCTCCATACTTAACTTTCAAGTCTCCAACAAGCCTGGCTTTGTGATTCAGGCCCCATGTAATTGGTTTATGATATTCAAATATCTGAGTAAATATCAGGCTACAGCCTCATCTGATCTAATATTGTTAATTTTAGATTATTATTTGTAATTCGGAGTGCAGTGAAAAATATCGCGGTGCATCCTTGTCGCTAGAGGGCGCTGTGTCCCGGCTGCTCAGTCGAACATCACATTCCTCATCTTCACCCCGGCAGCCAGCTGCTTTCACATCCGGGCGGCTCTCTCGCTGCTCTTCAATCGCAATCCGCTTCCCTTCCCTGCGCTCTCGACCGGGGAGGTCTGTGGCTGCAGAAGAAACCCCCGAATCTCGGGCCCTCCGTCGGCGTCTGGTTCCGGGCCACTGAGGCGCTGCTTCCCTGCACAGCCGGCCGCACATGACGCGGGCTCCGCCGATGGTGGTGCACGGCGCCGAGCGCTCCCCGTCGGTGCGACATCTCCGCGCTGAAGTAGCATCGCTGGCTAACGTTAGCTAACAACATCGATCTCTCTGCTGCTCCACCCCCCTCTCCCTCCGGTCGACCCCCGCAACCGATCCGTCACATCAACAGTTGATTGATAGCTAACACTGGACCACCGAGGGCAGCCCCCCTCCCCAACCGTCCATCGACAAACGCAGGAAGCCCACCCGATTCCCCCCCTAACGGTTCGAATTTAGGGCCCGCAAAGAGAGCAGCTTTTAACCCGTGATATTTAGATCACTGACCCCCTTTCCTCCTTCTCTGTGGCCTTTTAGGGGTCCGCTTCCTCTCTACCTCAACACCCCGATGCCTCCCCGTCCCTGTGTGTAACCTCAGCTGCACTATCACCCTCACTCTCATCAGCCCCCCTCCGAGCCCCGCCGACACCGGCTCTGCTGCTTCTGACAATCCGACTAAGGAGCGCTGCACGACAGGCACTGACTGCGGCGAACCCCGGCGGATATCTCCGGTTCTCTCCCTCCATTTCTCCCTTCTCTCAGTCTGGCTGCAGAGGAAAGCTAGCTGGGCTGACCTGTTCCACTTCACACCCACACAGACAGCAAATCCAGTCACCGGTCTACCCCTACAACCCCCTCCAGTTTGTCCGTGACCCCCACCACAGCAGATCTCCGTGACACACGGCCCACAGCGCCCGAGCCTCGGGTCTCGCCATGCCGGGTCCGGTGGCCGGTAGCAAGTCCCGTGTGTACGCAGACGTCAACACGCTGAAGAGCCGGGAGTACTGGGACTACGAGGCCCACGTACCCAACTGGAAGTGAGGACATTTCTGTTTACTGCAGGGTGCTCTGATTACATGCATGTGATGTCTGACCACAGCAGACAGCGGGTATCTGTGTGTATGTGTGTCTGTGGAAGAGGGGAAGAGGGGAAGAGAGGCAGATGGGGGTCTATTATTATGCATCTAGCTGTGAGGGTGTGATGACACTATGATAGATCAGTCTCTCAGTCTCCCGGCCCACTGCCCTGCTGTTCTGCACTGTCTCACACTTTCCTCCCCCCTTACCTCCACCTGTGTCCCCATGTTCACCCCGTCTGTAAACCTGAACAACATCTGCCTCAAGACCAGAACCAGAAGTCTCTTCATTCCCCAAGAGCTTCCTCTCGCTGACAAGAACACTCAGCAGCTCTGTCACTGACTTAATTGCACGTTGACGCTGAAAAATATTTTCTTGTCTCTCTCGCGCAGTCACACAAGCTCTGTTCTGTTTCCCCGTCTGTCCCTATAGCAACCAGGAGGACTACCAGCTGGTTCGTAAGCTGGGCAGAGGGAAGTACAGCGAAGTGTTCGAGGCCATCAACATCACCAACAATGAGAAGGTGGTGGTCAAGATCCTGAAGGTGAGCGGTTGGGTCCCCTTGAGCTAAAAGCTGAATGTGCGGTTTAGAGTCCTCCACTTGAAATGGAATAAAATATAAATTTCAGTGAGTGTAGGATGAAGACAGAGAAAACTGAAAACTGAAAACTGACTGAAATTTGCATGAAAAGTTTTGTCTCAAAACCCTCGACTTCTCAGTAGATCTGTCAGTCATTTTAAAAGCAAAAACATTCCCAGTAAAGTGAATATCTTTGGGTTTTGGACTGTATGGATGGGCACTTTTCACTGTTTTCTGACATTTTATAGGTCAAACAATTAGTTAAGAAGAAGCAGAAGGATTGGCGGTTTAATCGATAATGAAAATAATTATTTGCAAGTCTAATTATTTTCCAAGTTTGTAATATCAAGAATGAGTATCCTTCACTCTTAAAATTCTTAAAAGCTGACTCAGAGTTTGGATGACAACCCGGCCGACTTGTAGTGACGGGAGAGGCTTAAAAGAGGGGTTTCTTGCAGATATTATTTGCTATTAGATGTATGTTTAGGTACATTTAGTCGATTAATCGATTAGTTACCAACTAATGGTTTGGTAATTACTCATATAAATAATTTTTCATCATTTCAGAGTTCCAGCCTGTCAATTGTGAGGATTTCCTACTTTTCTTGGTCTCTTGTAATGTGTGTATCTTTGGGTTTTGGACTGATGGTTGGATGGATTGGTTGATGGCGGTTGCGTAGTTTGTATAGCAGGTGTCTTTAACTGTGCTATGAACTATGGAGGACTAAAAAGGACATATTCATCAGGAAATTGATTTCTTTATTAGATTTATTTGTTTGTGCATTTCTACATGTATTCATATCTTTATTTCCGTGACTGTATGTTAATGAAGTAGCTTAGTTTAAAGCTAAGCTGACCAGTAAACCTGCTACTGATGTTAGCTAACTGCAAGATCTTAAGCTTCTGGAGGTTTTGCCCTGCAAGTATTTATAGATTTATTTATTGATGAATAAGTCATTTTTGTCCTCTATAATGAACAGGCACTAAAGCTTTCTCTTCACTCAGAGAACAACAGTGTCATAATCATATAGATTTTTGTTGGATGATACAGAGGAATCAATAAATTAAACACAGTTAGTCCAGTCTTTTTTTGCCACAGTTGGAAGTGGTTAGAATGACCTCTAACCAGCATCCGTCCAGCTGTTACACCAGAGATTATAACCCTTCATTAAAAAGTAAGATTGGTTATGTTTGGAGCCGATGTCATGGTGATGCAGGTGATAGACGAGGACGCCTGTTACCATGCCATTTAGCAAGGGACAGAGTCACAGCCAGTGTCAATTTATCTGTCAATCATTTAAGTTCACCTCCCGCCTGCACTAAATGTCCGTACAAGGATTGACAGACTGATGCTGAAGAATGCAGCAGCGGCAGGTCGAGCAGGTCCATCTTGAATCAGCAGATTCGCACAGATCGCACAGGGGGCAACTTCTCTGCTTTTACGTCTTGTTGTGATTTTTTGTGTTGTACTCAAAGACCTCTCCTCCAAATCTCTGCCTTTCTTTGCTTTGCTTGGTTTTCCTATGGAATTAGCCGGTCAAGAAGAAGAAGATCAAGCGAGAGATCAAGATCCTGGAGAACCTGCGAGGGGGGACCAACATCATCCGACTGGTGGACACAGTCAAAGACCCAGTGGTAGGCTCGCTAATGGCATGTCTGTCCTTTTTGAAATAAGAAAATGTTCATTGGATTAAGTAGTCAAACTTGCGTTGCAAAATTCTAGGTATATTCAAGGTGAAAACTTTCCATGGGAATTAACGGGAATTTATGGGAATTACCGGGAAATAACGGGAATAAAATGGAAATATAGGGGTTATTTGTTCAGGCTGTATTTCCCATATCATAGGCAGACATAATTGTAAACCCTTCTAATAGAATGAAAAAATCAACAATTTAATTGAGTTAAACTTGAACAGAAATCAGTAATGCAATGCCACGTTCAGATAAATAGCTCAGCAGTTTGCTTCAGGCTGCTATCTGCTGGTTAACTGAGATATCCTAAAAAAAAAATTATATATATATATATATATATATATATATATATATATATATACATATATATATATTCACTCCAGTAATATAATCAAAACGTACCTATAGTTACCCATGTAGTCCTTTGGCTCAGACAGTGCAATAGTGTTGGCAGTAGTGTAGGGCTGCACATGTGATGGGAGAATGCACTGTGCATGCAGAGCGTTCGCTGTTGAGTGCGCTGCTGAATGCAGTGCATGGCTACAATTCAATTTAATTGGCATACTTTTAACCAAAACATGCCTTTTTTCTGTGTATTTCCCCACTATTAAAAGGTAAAATTTTTATATTGAAATTGTGCAAAATTCCCATATTCCTGAGCTTAACTTCCCTTGGAAAATTTCCAGCCAACCAACCCTTTGCCCTAAGTCAAACATACATTGGCCAGGGAGACTGTTATGAGTTCTTAGTTGCCTTTGTTTAATTTTCACAGAAGGATGGACATAACTCCAGATTACAGTTGCTCAGTATTTACTTTAATTACTCCTATAAGGACATTACAATTCCAATACCTGATTCTTTTATGTGTATATCACTTCTTAAAGATGCCCTGTGGAGTTTTTTTTTTGTAAACAAACACGTTTATGTTTGCATTCAGTGTTTCTCACCTCAACAAATTGCGTGCATCCTTGAGGTCTACCAAACATGCTGAATGCATTTCCTTCCTCATAAAACATTTGCAAAGTTGAAGTATTTTGAATTCTGCCATGTTTCCTAGCTAGCAGTGTTCTTCCTCTGAGGCCTTTTGTTGGCACATTGCTACATTTCTTTGCGCCTTAACGCCACTGACTGTCGATCAGTTGAATAGCCTGAAACTGGTGGCAGGAAGTGTTTTCCATTGCCGTGCACTTGTGCATCTACAAGCATGTGCACTACAAACAAACAAATCGGAGACCCGCTCACAAAAACATGCTGCATAGCACTACTAGTGGTCAAAAACTCTACAGGGTTCCTTTAACTATAAGTGGAAGCTATGACTTGCTATTTGATACCCAATCCACATTTTAAGGGCAATATCTGCGTTAACGTATTGTATCTGTGCATACCTAATTACAATATTCAGTGTCTACTCTTATATTAAAATATATTTCACTGCAATGTTGTTTACACCTCAGATTAACACGGAAGTATCTTTAATTTCGTTCCAGCAAATCGTTTGATATAAGAAAATCAAGTAGAAAATTCTTGACTGTATGATTTTTTTTATTGCCATTTACTCTCACACTCAATCCCCCCAAAATGACTCTTCTTGCAGCATGAGATCAAACCGCTACCTTACATCTGTGTCGCATATGGATATATAAAGCACAAGTAAGCAACTGCCAACAGTGTAATGATGGGTTTAAAGAAATCATAGATTTCAGGAGTGATTACAGCTGTTGCAAATGTTATAATCACTTTTGGGAGGCACTGATTGTTGATAATCAACCTGATGTGATTATTACTTTTATCATGGGGGTGAAAGCTGTTGCTGTTGCCATATGGAAGAAAGAAATGTAATTCCAGTTTTTCTGTTGCTCATCTTGTGATTATTTTAGTTTACAGAGTTGGGGTTCCCACTGGTCCGAATTTACAGAGGTGTAATCCAACAAAGTGAAGTCAGAAAATATAATCATTTAAAATAAATTATCTGGAGAATATCGGGGAGTTTTACAAATGGACCACTTTCCTGTTTTTTCAGTCTTAGGTCTGTACCTCTTTTAGAACTTTTCTTTTTCAACAAACCAGGAAGGCAGAATATTTTTAGGCCATGGAGGCGCACCGACTTAGCTAGTGCGTCTTTCAGTGCAGTGATGGGAACCATGCAGGGTCCCTTTGTTTGATTAAGTTTTCTGTAAACTACAGGAGTTCGAAAATGACTGTTATGTTCACAGTTTTTGGACCGTTTGCTTGAAATCAAGCAGAAACAACTGCTCATCTGTCCATCAAGCGTGAAGCAGATGGTTTTACTGTGGAAGTTCCAGCAAGTTAATGGTTAACATCTCACAGTGGGGTCATCAAATTTGTAATTAATCGGGTGACTTAATCAGTAATGAGCCACATCCTGCTCTGTTGTCATTGTTGTTTATGATTTGTTTGACTGATTTGGAGTCTCTGCCCCTCCCCGCCCCTCTCTGTCTCTCTGTGGTGGCTGTACAGTCCAGAACTCCAGCGCTCGTCTTTGAATGCATCAATAACACAGACTTCAAGGTACAATGATCACCTCTCTTCTGCATGCTTCTGGGGGTCTACTGTCAGGTGTATGAGGTCACATTCAATGTTTTCTGCCTTCACTGGACCCGGCTGCCTGTTCATCATGTCCCATATTGTAGTGTCGTCATCAGTAGGGGGCAAATGGTGCAGGGGGATCAGCTTTTTACTAATTTCAGATTTCAGATCCTGATGTAAATGTGTTTTTCCCTGCAGGAGTTGTACCAGAAGTTGACAGATTATGATATCCGTTTCTATATGTATGAACTACTGAAGGTAAGACTCGTGACATTACTTGGGGTTGTTTTGTTTTTGTTTTTTTACTTTTAAAATGTTAAATTTAATGAATAAGTACATTTTCTCTATTCTTGGCAAGGTTCCTGTGAATTCAACAGACTGTGTACACATATTTATATCTTTGTCTGCTCTGACATTACACCTGTGTCTGTGTGTGTGTGTCTGTGTCTGTGTCAGGCTCTGGACTACTGTCACAGTATGGGAATCATGCACCGTGACGTCAAACCCCACAATGTGATGATCGACCACCAGTTGAGAAAGGTAGGTGGTGCCCTATATAGTCCTTTTTTTTTCCTTCACACACCCACACACACTCTGACTATTATCTCTCACCCTGCTATTTCAGCCTCTCTCTCTCTCTCTCTCTCTCTCTCTCCTTCACTGTTTATTTTCTCTCTGGCCTTCTTCATCCTTTCATCTCTCTCTATTATATATTCCCTCTCTTTTATATATTCTATGCTCTTTGAAAACGATTTAGATCATTGTTGGTTGGTAATGCATTAGCATTGGCTTTTATACACATGGTGACCCTGTAATGTGTTGGAGTACAGTCGGAGTAAGATCCTCAAAATAACAACAGATGTGTTTTCCATCTAAATAAACGTGTGTCCTCTTGCTCTCTGTTGGTGACTGCTGCAACACAGTTCAATCTGTGCCCATTCATGAAAGCATTTATTGTAACTGTTCTGAACATCTGACAAAGAAATATCTGGCAACGAATAAGCACGAGCAGTGGTGGCAGAACAGACTGAGTAAAGAGCGCCACCTACAGAGAGTAGATGTCAATCAAGAAAGAAGAAGGAAGC
>NTHP01000050.1:1638448-1667772 GCA_003416845.1 Oplegnathus fasciatus | reverse complement strand
GTGACTGGGTGGCTAAAGATAGTTATACTGTTAGGTTGACATGATTGACAAAGAGTCACATACCCACAGCCAGCCACAGCCCCTCAAGCTGTGGTCACAGCCAGTGGCTATGGCTGCATTAAGAGCTTGGCCTTGCTGGTATTTCTGGGAATTGCAGTGCAGAACAACACAAAAATAAGAAAAGTAAAATACTGTACTTTTTTTAAGTGTATCCTGCTGATTACCACTTTAACTGGATCTGTACTAATGCACTTCTATATGCAGCCACCGCATGTTAAATTCATTAATACACTTCCAACCTTGACCAGCAGGGGGCAGCAGACTAACATGAATGTTAATTAACCCAATATACCCCACAGAATACATATCTCACACTCCTGTAACAGTGTGTGGCACCAAACAAAAGTTATATTAGTTTACACCTGACAGTGTTGTTTAGTCACACTTTCTCAATATTCAGTTTTCTAACTGTGAAGTGAGGCTGAATGAGGATAAATTGTGTGTTTCCGTAGCTACGCCTTATAGACTGGGGTTTGGCAGAGTTCTACCATCCATCCCAGGAGTACAACGTCAGAGTGGCGTCACGATACTTCAAAGGCCCCGAACTCCTGGTGGACTACCAGGTAACGCACACACACGCACACACACACTTTGAACCAGCCCACATTTAAACACCCCTTGATGTCGTTCCAGAAACAGACTTTATAACCTTCAGCCGTCAGAGATGCTTCACTTTCTATATCTCTCACACAGAACAAGTTACATTTTTAAAGCGTTGCCAGTCACACAGTCATGAAAAAATGTTCTCACCACACATGGATAATTCTGTGTGTCTGTGTTCTCATCATCGGCAGTGCTGTTTGATGATTTTGTGTTTCAGATGTATGATTACAGTCTCGACATGTGGAGCTTGGGCTGTATGCTGGCCAGTATGATTTTTCAGAAAGAGCCCTTCTTCCATGGACAAGACAACTATGACCAGGTACATCCGACACATGTGAAGGTCCTTCACACCAGGGACAACAGCAGCATATTCATATTGAATGAGACAGATGAGTAAAGGTCATTAATTCCTGATCCCATGCACACATACACACACCGAAAAACACAAGAAAAAAGTCAGGCTTCCTTCTCAGCACACAGCTGCTTTGGCACAGGATGTCCCGGACATGTAATGGAGACAACCTGTGTTTGTATCCTGGTCCTTTATCGGATGTTATCTGTAGTGCCTCAGGCTCAAGGGTCAACAGTAGTAACAGGAAGAGGGCGCTGTCGTTCAGCGCTAACAGAACTAGAGCTTTGAGAGTGTCTCACAAAAGAGTGGACAGTGTGAAAGATTGAAGGAAAACGTGCAGGTTGATCAGGGAGAAGGAATAGTAACAGCAACATACACTGAACAAAAATATAAACGCAGCACTTTTGTTTTCGCTCCCATTTTTCATGAGTTGAATTAAAAAAATTTAAACTTTCTACGTACACAATAGGTATATTTCTCTCAAATTTTATTCACAAATTTGTTTAAATCCGTGTTAGTGCGCACAGCTCCTTTGCCAAGATAATCCATCCACCTGACAGGTGTGGCATATCAGGATGCTGATTAAACGGTATGATGAGTACACAGGTGTGCTTAAAACAGCACATTTTAGAGCGGCCTTTTATTGTGACCAGCCGAAGGCACACCTGGGTACTAATCATACCATTTAATCAGCATCCTCATATGCCACACCTGTCAGGTGGATGGATTATCTAGGCAAAGGAGAAGTGCGCACTAACACAGATTTAAACAAATTTGTGATAATTTGTTATTTCAACTCATGAAAAATGGGAGTGAAAACAGAAGTGTTGCTTTTATATTTTTGTTCAGTGTAGATTTAACACAGAGGCTAACAGTCATCTTGACCATAGTTTTATTTGTGAATGTTTGGTGAATAAATGTATCAACCATAATGTGACAAAGATTTATATTTCACAGTGGTACACAAAGTTTGAACCTGGTGTGTTGTGTTTTCTAGTTGGTGCGAATTGCCAAGGTCCTGGGGACGGACGAGCTGTTCGGCTACCTGCGTAAATACCACATTGAACTGGACCCGCGCTTCAAAGACCTGCTGGGACAGTAAGTCCACTCTGACTTTGCCTCTGGGAGTCTCTACACACTCCACACAGTAGCTGCTCTGGAGCTGAATGTGGGCGTATAAGTCAAATCAGAATACAGGCTAAAAATATCCTGAGGGGCAGCAAAGTGACGTAGTACGAATATTAGAAGAGCGTCTGCCCTGCTAAAGTCCTTCAGGAACATACTGAAACTACTGAGTTAAACTTTCAGTGCTGCATATGCGTTTGCCCTCCTGTGACTCACACTGTAGTAGTAGTTTGGAAATCTTGAACACTCCCATTGATAAAGTCAAGACAATAAAATGGCCTTTTTAATTATCCTTAATAGAGTAAAATTAAGTAAGTTCAGCGTTCACATCTGGAATAGGAAGCCTTATTATTAAATCTGTTGAGGCCCTTCTTGTAATCCAGGCAGTCCTGATTTGGACCATCGATTTTCACTTTCCAGCACACAAAAGAACGTGTTCTCCTGCCTGCCGGTATAAAATGTGTCGGATTTAAACTGCATTACACTGGTAGTTAACAACATGAGTTCACCTTTTCCACTGCAGCTCTTATGTAATGTGCTGAGGGGAAATTTAGAGGGAGACTTCTTTTGCACCAGCTTGAGCCACACAGTCACTTAAACTCTTAAAGGCACCCTGTCGAGCGTTCCTGTGAACATTCAGTGTTTCTCACAGTGTGTATCTGAAGCCTAACAAACTCTTTGAATCATATTCCCTCCTCATAAAACCTTTGTGAAATCTGTTTGTTACAGTTTTAAACCTACATTGTTTACATCCATGTTCACATCAGCCAGCATTTTTTCTTTGCCTTTTTCTGACGAATCGTTACGTTTCTTGGTGCATTATCGCAGCCAACTGTAGACCAGTGGAATAGTGAGAGACTTTAGAAATGTGTATCATCTTCACTTGCATGCTCCTGTGCATACTGGTAGTGCACAAAATATAAACAAAACGGGGACCCGCTCATCAAAACATTTGCTCCCTAGTGGTCAAAAACTCCACAGGGTACCTTTAAGTTCTGTGTCACTGCAGTGGCACTAGTAAGAAAACTCTCCTGCTCACAGCTCAGCTCTTAGAATAAATGTATATCCTCAAGTTTTTACTTTTGCTGGCAATGGTCACTTTTCTCAACATGACAGAAAAAGACTCAAGCAGCCAACTTTGAACTCTTTATGTGAGAAAATGACTGCCTGCCACCTCCGGGGTTTCAGTTCTGTAGCTGACCCTAACCTATGACCTCTCCATTAAGGGATGAGGGGAAATTTTATGTGCTAATCAGATAGAAACACACTTTGGAGTTCACAGTAAATACTCGTAGTGTATGGGCCTAATGGACAAAGTAAACAACAGGACAACAGGAGCTGGAGAATTTCCCCACATCGGTCAGTAAAGTCATGTCACTGTTAGTAGTAGCAGCACTATTCAGTAGACGTCCCCTCAGCAGTGGTGGTTGTTGTGTGTGTGCCTGCAGGCAGAGCAGGAAGCGCTGGGAACAGTTTGTGCAGACGGAGAACCAGCACTTGGTGAGTCCTGAAGCTCTGGACCTGCTGGACAAGCTGCTACGCTACGACCACCAACAGAGACTGACCGCCACAGAGGCCATGGAGCACCCCTACTTCTGTGAGCAAGACACACACGACCACACACAGCTTACGCAGCCGACACACACACAGGGATACACTGAGACTTGGTGAGGGTTTTGTAGCATTCAGATTAAAGGCAAGAATATACTTTCAGTCCGTAGCACTAGCTGAACGTAAGTTTGATGGAGTGTAAAGTCAACACTAACTGCGACATTGTTGTGCAAATTCCATCTCAGGTGAACGCAGCATAAAATCCCACTTATGTTGGTTCCAAATAATGATCACTTTACAGCACAATACTGAGCATTCATGTCAGTATTATCATAAATGTAAACACACAGGAAATGTGCCCCCGATGTAAATATTTAAACTTATTTCTGGCTCTACTACCCATTTATAGTCTGTGTCTTTCTGGGTTTTAAAATGGTCCCAAGTAGCATTAACTAAAGTTTGTAAGGAATTCTTGAATGTTGTTCCTCTCTCCTGCTGCAGACCCAGTAATAAAGGAGCAGTCTCTGTCAAACTCTGACAACAACATGGTTTCCAGTGGCAACACTACAGCGCGATGAAACACAGGTAAAAATGACTCACTGGTCACTGTGTATTTTGATGATTTTTTAGATTTAGACGTTAAGATTCAAAAGTCCAGTATAATTTACGTTATTAAAGCCACTCCAAGTAGAATTTGAGAATATACAAATGTATATCTCCCCAGTGACTCGCGGACACTTAGCTGAATGTGAAACACAAACTGCACCAGTTTTCATTGTGTCTTCAAAACTAAACTAAATCCGCCATTAAAACCACCTCAATGTGCTGTGGCGAGAAGATACATGGCATATAGTGCCAGTCAAGACAGAGTGATGAAGATGGGTGACAAATTGAAGGAAAAACAAACAGTGACCCTGTATGCAAGCATCTGCATTTGTTACAGTGTGTTTCTCCACTCATTTATTTGGGTTCTTCCATTAATTTGTCACCCATCTGTACTTCCGACTGCATCATTTATGGGTGTTTACACAGTGTATTACACTGAGAAAATCAGACACTTCTAAGACTATAAGTTTGACTGAAAAGTCTGTTAAATATCATGATTTGTGTAATGACGTCTCCTCTCTTCTGTCCTCCTCTCTTATGTTCTCTTCCTCTCTGCAGAAGTGGAAGAAGAAGGATGTTTGTTACCTCAACTTTGTACCCGGTTGTGACAGTAACTTTGACAAGTGTACAGTGACAATGGATCAAAGTAACTCTGACCAGTTACACACTCACAGATATGTGCATACGGATACACACATTTACACACACATCGATGCAAGCACACTATCTATACAAACACACACGCAGACATGTATACATACACCCTCCTCCTCTGTATCAGTCTGCGATTGGCTTGTCCTGGTTCCTTGTCCGGCAGCCTGACCAATGAGCTTGAAGCTGCTCCCCCGTCGTCCCCCAAATCGTCTTTTTCCTCCCAGCTCAGTCTCATGTAGGTCAACAAGGACAAACTACTTTTAAAGACAATTCAGTCCCCCCTCCTCTCTGTCACCCCTCCTTTATATCATCCCCTCTTTGTTTGCATCAGCATGGAGAATGAACAGGAGTGTGAGCCTGTACAAGTCCCAAACCCCCTCCCCTCCCGAACTGTTCATCCATCCGTCTGTCTGCTCCCCTCTCCCCCCTCCCCATCCTGTACCCCAACAGACAGACAGACGTCTTAGCACTACTCCAGTTCTGAAAGTGGCATGGTGGACTCTCTAGATAGAATGATGATGATAATAATAATAATATTAATGAAAAATAAATGATTTTTATTTAGATGAACACTGCCTGTGTCGAGAGTGAATTTGTTGCTTGTTACTGTTTGTGGGTGTGTGACCTCTTTCTGACACTCTTGAAGGCGATAGAAAAACCACATTCAAATCAACCTGGGGATTATGTGAATGTAGGTATTTAACTCTGCTGAGCAACCATGAATTTAATAGGGGGGGTTGGATTGTAGCGTTTAATTTGAATCTGTAATTACCATTAGGGCTTAAGCAATGTTTTTTTTTAATGAGTGAATATTTTGGATTAAAAGGGCACTCCACTAATTTTACACATGAAGATCAGTTTACTACAGGAGGACTACGCGGCCTGTGAAAAGAGTTGTACAATGTCCAGACAGGGGGCTCTAACAAAAACTACTATGAAGTTGCATAATGGG
The DNA here is from genome assembly GCA_003416845.1 of Oplegnathus fasciatus. Lineage (NCBI taxonomy): Eukaryota > Metazoa > Chordata > Actinopteri > Centrarchiformes > Oplegnathidae > Oplegnathus > Oplegnathus fasciatus. The sequence continues at coordinate 1,661,869 of NTHP01000050.1, read as the reverse complement.
AAATGTAAAATCCAGTGTTTTGGACTTTGACCCACACTAAAAATCAGGGTATGTCAACGTCTGCTGCTTCAGTTTTGACAGCTATTTTTTTTTTAATCTGTCCCTCAAATCCACCACCTTTATAAAAGTGTAATATTAACTCAGAGTCTTTGCGGATCTCAGAAGTCACTGGGGCCTCCAGTTGTTTCTGTTCTTTTCCTTCAGTGTCTTTTCCTCTCGTCTCTGTTAAGCGCAATTTGTTTTTTGCTCAGTTTGAAATATTTTCACCTCAGCCTGTGCTGCCCATGGTCAATTTATGTCCACTCTAGAGGTCAGTGTAGGTTGTTGACTTTTCCTCTAAGCTGCAGTAAGAGTGTATTAAACTGTGTTCTTTACTTCTGAATTCAGCTTTTCATTTGTAAGAGAAGGATTGGATTATTTATTTTTTACAAGTTACATAGCCTTGCTTTAAAACAACAGTTGGAAATAAAGAAGCAAACATTGATACAACATAGAAAACTTCACAAAATGCAAAGTAACAATAAAAGAATAAAATGTACATTAGACTACATTAGCTTTAACTAGGTGTACCTAATAAACTAGTAACTGACTGTATATATTCAATTATGAATTAGCTGTCATGAAAAGCCACTCTGTAAGAAGAGGGTTTAAGATGAGATTTAAAAACAGAGATAGTGCAAGTTGACACTGATTGTTGGGATTATTTTGTTTGACTTGCATTTTGCTATTTTATTTTTAGTTTGAATTACCATCCTCTTTCAGCACCACTCCCACTCCCACACAGAGACACATGTAATCAGTGAAAACTTTCCACACACTCTATTTTACACCCCAACCTTTAACCTCTACCCTGATTCATACACACTCGCCCACACTGAAAACTAACCCTTATGACTAAAATGTTCCACATGATGTGTGAACATCGCACAGTAAGTACACCTGCACCTTGTGTTATAGCAGAACAGACACTGAGCCTCTGTAATGAGAGTGGCGGACACCAATCAGCTGATGAACTAAGTGTGTAACTGAGTGTTTGAAAGCTGAGCTTGAGTTGTGTACAGCTGCTGCCACGACTTCACAGCCAATTGAAATGATGGATGTCACTCTCTCTGTTTGATACCTCCACAAACTCGCAATAGGTACTAAACCTAACAGCACCAAATAGCAGTCTGACAAAGTTAGCATCTAGCTGGTGAACATAGTAGAGCATTTAGCAGCTAAAGAGACAGATATTTCCCTTAGGAGTTGGTGGAGGCCAAAATAGAGCGAAAAGGAGAGTGAATATTAAAATATCTAAATGGTATCTAAATGAATGCTAATGTTGCACCGTTTCTGTGTGTGCGTAAAAAGGCAACTGTTTGCTAACAAGTTCACCATATTAACTTTAAAAGATGATAATATGTCATGGTTGTGTTTGCAGCTCGTACCCGCTGCCCCCAAGTGGCAATAAGTTAATGCAGCTTTAAAGCTTATGGCTCTTTAGCTGCTAGCTGCTCCACTATATTCACCAGCTAGTCACAAACTTTGTTTGTCTGCTGTTAGTGGTGGGCAGGTAGGTGGGTTTATCAGAGCTTTTTGGATGGAAACGACACTGATGAGAGTGGAGTGAGTGAATCAGAACATTAAAGTTGCAGGCCGTACAAAAGCAAAACAATGAGTTGAAAGAAGCTAAAAAACCTCCACAGAGCTGAGGGGAACTGCATGTGTCATGTGATAATTATTCGTGGGTTTGTCACTTCGAGCGACCCTTTTCACAATACACGTAGTCATTTGATCCATTGTTAATATAAAAATATTGATTAGAGCAGCTTTAAGTTTAGATTTTAGACAATGCATTCACAGTGTTACCTTATTGGTCTTGATGACCCAAAAGGATCAATTGAAATGAAAACATAAAAAGTCACCAAACTTAGTCATTGTCATGGTTAAATCACATCCATGTGAAGCACTGTTGCATCAGTAGTAATAGAGTACAGATCGACATTTCCCACAGAGACTAATTCTATTGGGATGTAATAATAGCTGCCTGTATATCCAGTGCTGGAGGCCGTTATACTTGTTTTGCTTGCAAATTATGTGACTCCCAGTTTGTTAGTGCGCAAAAACAGGAAAAGCAAGCTTTATATGCATTATTCAATTACTATTATTGAACTTTGCATATCGGAGATTTACTGACAAATGTTTGCATCATTTCTCTGAGGCAGTGCTTCACAGGGGGACAGAAGTAACATGTGAGCAGGTGGAGCCACAGGTTTTGTTGATGCAGCCCAGTGGAAAATGTTAGTCTTGAGTCACTGATTATATGGAGGCAGTCCTACACCATCTGCTGGTCGCAATGAAAAAGCTTTGGATCACCTTTCACTCTATGATGGCCCCGAAATGAAAAACAGGTCAAATTGGAACGTACTAGTTGGTAATCTGTGAGTGACATCATAGGCATCCAATCAGGATTACGAATGAGAAGATTGTTCATGCATAACTCCTCTGTTTTATGCTCCATGGCCAGCTCACATGACCCCATAGCAGCACTTTAGTTCATGCATTGATATCAGTTACTTAATGAACTTTTGACAGACATTTTGTGACATCTCAAGCTCATAAGCTATTTTCATGATAAAGAGATAAGAGCTACAGTATATGACTGTGAAGATTAAAGGAATAGTTCAACATTTGTGATTATTGGCTTTCTGGCTGAGGGTTAGATAAGAAGATTGATACCGATTGTTCAGTATGAATCCACAGCTAGCTTCGCTTAGACAGATTGGAAACAGGTGGAAACAGCTAGTCTGGCTCTGTCCAAAGGTAACAAAATCCGCTTGCTAGCACCTCCAAAGGTCACTAATTAACACGTTATGTCTTGTTTGTTTAATCCTGAACAAAAATCGAAGTGCAACATCTACACATTGTGGTTTTATGGGGGGTTATGTGTGGGACTATTTCTTGGTTAGACGCTGTGACTTTCTGGAGTCTTTATGCTAAGCTAAGCAAACTAGCTGCTGGCTGTAGCTTCATATTCAGTGTACAGGAGTGCACAAGAGCGGTGTCAATCGCCTCATCTAACTCTTGTCAAGAAAGCAGATAAACGTATTTCCAAAAATGTTGAAGTAGTCCTTTACATTTAATTATAGTGCTGTTTCATTGTGTCATCACTCCCCACACATTTTTAATTTAAATGAAATATTTTAACACCCACATATAACACTATGGTAGGAGTGTCCAGTGTAACTGCTGTTTGTTAGTTAGCAGGAGAGTTCAAAACCATGTCAACAGATTTCAGTAAAACGTGGAGATTTAAACCACGGGCCAAGGAATAAGTGATTAGTTTGTTTTAGATGGGAATCACCTGAACATTTTCACTATGCAAACGAGCCACTGTGTTGACAACACAATCTACCACATGATTGAATGTCACTATGTATAGTTTGATAGAGATCAACAGATACAGAGCAGAACAGATACACAGGTTTTCCACATTTCCTATTACTAACATAACTATTGTAGAGGACTGTGTAGCCTTGGACGATTGTGCTTTTTACTTATTGTAAAAGTTATTTTGTGATTTTGAGGTTGCACAATTCAGTTTCATGTGGGAGTATTTTGAAAAAATCTTGGTGCATTTATGTTCTTGTGGGAAGGTGGGAAAATGCAGTAATCAACCTAAAAATCAATGATACAGTTTTAAAAATGATCCCTGGCGGTGTGACTGGTGAAAGTGTGAAATGTAGAAATGAACACTATTGATAATTCAATCATTCTATCAGACTGGTATTGCATGTTAATATCAAAGCACATCAGGAACACTGATTCACTTATAGTAGCACTTGATTGAATCATATAAATAGTATATAATAATCATATAAGTACTGACATTTCTATGTTCATTCCACTATAATACATTTTATCACATTTAATTTTAACATAGTTGTCTTTTACAGGTCACCAACATGAGTTGTTGTTGATACGTGTGTGTGTGTGTGTGTGTGTGTGTGTGAGTCTGAAGTATCAGCTTCCTCCTTGTATAGGAACCAGAGCTTTGGCTTCCTGTTCTACAACTTGACTCCTCACTCACATCAGGTACACTCTCTCTCTCTCTCTCTCTCTCTCTCTCTCTCTCTCACACACACACACAGACATATATAGAGAGAGACACACATATACCTTTTTAGCATCTTGGCCATGAAACATTCAGCAGCGGACTTGTCGGATCAGCAGTGGCTACTGTCCGGTCAGAGGGCCCCCCGGTCTCCGGTCTCTCAGTTCACCACACACACACACACACCTGATCAGCTCTCTGTTTTCGTTGTGCAAAGGTACAGGTGAGCTGTAGTTTCCACAGTATTTAGTCAGCAGATGAATAATTCTGGGCAGTAAACAAACTGCTAACTTCTGAACCTTGTGGTCCTTTTCCAGTCTTTTCTTTGGTTCACGTGATACTCACTCATCTGCATGTACAGTATTACAACCGTGTTTACTGAAATGGTGTTTCATCTGCTTTTCAATGACAAGAAGTTCTTGAAAGTCCACAAACTGATTCTTTAGTTGTATTTAGAAGGCAACGTATCAGATGTTGCACATTTTAGTGGATTTTTATGCCATAGTTTGACAAGTTGCACTTTATTAAGTCTTTTATGAAGATCAGATTTGCAGTGGAGGTAGATTAGACTAAGAGTCTACAGCAATGCTAGCGGCTCTGTGAGGGTTATACATACTGTGGGCACAGGAAAAGCACAAGTGCAACTAATTTTGTTAATGATGGCTCACTACCATTAAGTGTCCCAGTAAGCTATTACGTCTTCAGCCAGCAAGCACAATACCACAGTGCTGGATGTGACTCAACTAAATGGAATGCAGTCATTAATGATATTAACTACACCTGTGCTCTTCCTACTGTGACATGCCAACTTGTCTGCCAAGACATACAGTAGGTCTATGGAACATGACTAAATGTAGTGTGTCACACCTCATCCAAATATGCAGCCCCATAGGTTTTTTTCACTGATGACAAGTCACTGTAACAAAAGCTCAGGTGTAAATAATAAATTAAATGATGGCTGAAATCCATTTATCTGCCTCAGTTTCAGAATCCTGTCTTGTGCATGCTGGCTCACTGTCGCACTGTACTTTTCCCACAAGGAAAAGAGGCGCCTACTTTAGCTTAGGCTGCTTTAGCGTCACGTATTCAGGAATTATACCTTGCCAAAGATACCGACTAGCTGGTTAAGAAGTTTCCAGATTTAGAAGCTAAATAGCTAATGCCATATGTTTTTCATGAGTTGGTGAGAACAGCTGAAAGAAGAGTGACAATTGGACTTATTGCTAATTGCCCCCCGTCAGTACTTTTTGTGGCAGTGATTTAACACCACCAAATCTGCTTATTCTAAAACTTGTGGTCTCTGAGGCATAGACTGCTGTGGGGCATAAAGAATCTGTATCCTTACAGAAACTGGTCTCCAGTATCTGTGGTTATTATGTGATGCGCTAAACCCTCCAGAAGAAATCAGTATCAGCATGTTTGGTCTAAAGACAACATTTAAAGGCCCGAAAAAACTAACCTACTCAATCAGCTTCTTACTATAAGTAATGGTGTGCTACATGAACACACTATTTTCTGACAAATTCAGAACAGCTTTTGGTTATTTCACCTGAGAGATTTCTGTGTTTGTGTTTTTCTTTGTGCTCTTCTCGCTGGTTTGAAGGGGGCGTGGCTCAGTTGGAGAAAGGCGATGTCACGTACTTTTGTGCACCAATCAGGATTCAGCAACATTTGAATCAGAATCTGATGGTGTTGTTGAATTGTTTGGCCACTGTCAATCAAAGCTTTTGAGTGTTAAACTCTTAATAATACCGATGGTTGTTGTTGTTTTTTTTACCTTGATTGTTGCTTTTTTCATTCATGAATGTTACTGTCATAGAAAAATACTTTCATGGGCTTTAATTTCATGCTGTTCCATTCAAACACACAAAGACTGTATGTGCAGTCACAATATGTTATGATTGATTCCTTAAAATTTTATTGCACATTTAAGAGACAAATTCACAAAAACAACAGAGCATGCAAAGAACAGAGGGAACTGCTGCCATTTCATTCATTTAGACATAAATAGTTAATTGTGACCACATCTGCCAGATATGCTCATAGTGTTTTCAGTCTGTTACTTTTCTGTGTGATGTTAGCTGGTTATCAATGCCACATTCAAAGTGGTCTTCATATTTTATAAACACCCACAATAATGGTTTGCATAAAAGTAGTACACTTTTTTCTTTAATAAGCAAACACATTCATTTATCAAATGGATTAAAAGTTGTCTTGGTTTTATCGATAAAAGTCTTGTTTAGAGGAGGAGGAGGCAGCCCGAGGCACTCCTCAATTCCTCAAGAGGATCAGAGGGAAAAGTGATGTTCGTCCTGGATTTGGAGACTGAAGGGGACCAAAAAATGAAATACAAAGAATGACAGGAGTCAGTAAAAGTTCTACTCTGGTAAACAACAACAAAAAAACACTCAGGAAACCTTTTAAAAATGGTATCTTGAGTTATTTTTGTCTTTAAAAAAAATCCACTTTCTGAAGCAGAGGGTGTTTGAGAAAAAGATCACGTCATCCTCTCCTGACAGACCGTGAGCCAAGCCAACATCGTCCTCCAACATCCTCAGTCACACTGCTAGCTGTCCAAATTGAAATAATCTGAATGAACTTTCCCACTGGAGGATTGATGATCTCCCATGTCACTGTGAGGGTTGTAACTGGGTGGTAAACAGGTTTCTGCTGGGGGTTAAAGGGTTGTTTGTGCTCGGCCAGGCCTCGTGGGTCAGCCGACACGTTTTATACTGCGTTTGTGTCTCAGACAGCTCGGGACGCATTTCTTCTCCGACTTGGTGCCGGGTGACGCCGGGGCCGGAGCTGCAGACCCCTGCTTCCTTTGCAGAGAGAGAAACCAGACACAGAGGCAGAGAAATGAGACGAGGAAGTGTGATTGAGTGTTTGTTCTCGCAGTGACATGTGAGTATTTAATTATTAAACCCAGACTCCTGTGGCCTCTACTGGTAGAACCACTGGTGTGATCACAGTCCAGTCTGGGGCAGCCAAGGCCAGCACAAACAGGCTGGTTATTATCCTCCCTAAATGCATCAATAATGTAATAAAAGTAATCAGCTCGATGGATGGACACATAACTCTCCACGCTTATCAACTCAGAGTCATTATCTCTGAAGAATCGATGCTTGTTAAAACTACAACATTTACTGTTCTGTAATTTGGTATCACTTTTTCTGCACCTCAATGCAACATCTAAATATGTTCAACCACCAACTAAAACATGAGTATATTGAAATTAACACCATTACAAGCCGATGTTGCAACTTTGGTGGTACTACATGTGTTCACATATTAATATATATAGAAGGTATATTAACGTTGTTGGTGTAAAGAAAAAAGGAATAGTTCTGAGAAAAAACTTCCTAATAAGGCACTCTCTGTATAGACTTTATAAGGTGTAACTAGTGGCTTTATTAATGCTTAATAAATAATTTACTAATGCTTAATAAGAACAACTTTAGGGTTGCTAGACTGTGAAAAATCCTTTTGACTGATGGGACTTACCTTTAACAAAATGGCTGGATGTGGCCCGAAATCCATTTATTAACTTGACTGACTTATTAAGCATTTATTAATGGCTACTAACATTTATTACTGCATTATTATTACCAAATAGAAAGCATAAACACCAACCATAAATGATTTTTACCACCTATTAGTTCCAACTTTTAAACTGTTTATAAAGGTTGTCTTATTAGAAAGTGGTTCCCAAATGTGAATAAAACAGTAGTTAAGTATACTATAATTTAATATGCTTTATTTTATAATATTACATTTCTACTTTTTGACCATTAGAGAAGTACCTAGTAGTGGAGAGGTTTTGGGACTTTCTCTAATCTTATCTCAATCCGTTTTGTATTAGGCTTAAACATGTTAGTATCATTCCAGAAAAAAAAGTGTTCCCCATTCTCAGATTGACAAGAGATTTTTGTGCTGATTAACGTGTCTTGGGGTAACAAAACCTTATCCAAACATTTCAGATTATACCATTTTTAGCCATGCTATAGCAGCCGCACAGCAATGTTGGTTGGTTGGCCGGTCGGTCCACAACTTTGGTCCAGACTGAAATATCTTGACAACTATTTGATGTATTGCAATGAAATTTGGTGTTCACTTATCCAGCAAAATATTTCAACATCTAGACGATGAATTGGCACAAATTTTATTTCAGACATTCATGTTCCCCAGAGGATGTATACTAATTCTTTCCTCTAGCACCACCAGCAGGTTGACATTTGAATTTGTCCAATACTTTTGAAAAGTAATGACATTCCCGTCAGCCTCAGCTGTGCTAATTAGCAAATGTTAGGATGCTAACATGCTAAGCTAAGATGCTAAACATGGTGAACATTGTACCTGCTGAACATCAGCATGTCAGCATTGTCATTACGAGCATGTTGGCATGCTGACGTTAGCATTTAGCTTAAAGGTGCAGTCTGTGATTCTTGAGAAAGCTTGTTGATATTTGAACTCAACAGCCAAACAAATACACCCCTCCCTTCATTGCTCCTTCAAACTCGCACGAGTAACGCACAGCATTAGTTTGTCCTGTGCAGGAGCACGAGTTGTGACATATTATACCGAAGTGTTCAGTGGAAACGAAAGTGGGTATTTGACGACCTGGGTTGGTGGCTCTACCCGAGTCGCTGTTTGTTTCCCGTTTACAGAGCCAGGGCTGTGTATGAACACTGGACTTGTTTTTCAGCGCACACACAGTAAGGAAAGCTGGCGGACCATGAGGAGATATTCTCTGAATTTGACAAAAAGTGTATTGAATTAGAATCTTAGACTACACCTTTAAAGCTCCACTGTGCTGTAAAAGTAAAGCCTGTCAGAGCTGTTAGTGTGACTGAAGACTCCCAGTCTTGTTTGGTTACAATAAAAAGGCGACACTGGAGATACATGATTATTAGACACGAGAGGGGGGACAATCAGCAGTAAATGACAGTGAGTCTTTGTGATGACACTAAACACTATGTCTTGATATTTGTATCAACTTATAAAAGTGAAATGTCAATGCCAGTTACTGCACCAGTTATTGGCTGCAGGTTACTGCAGCAGAGTTGTTCCTCACCTGCCAGCAGCAGCAGCAGCAGCCTCTCTGTTTCTGACCTGCTTCATCACCTTCAGCATGCGACAGATCTGTCTCAGGGTCATCTTCGGAGCGTGGCATGCCAGGCGGGGTCGCGGGGTGCAGCGAGGGCCCCGGTATGCGAGGAGTGACAGATAGTTGCCCCCTCTGGGTCCTTTCCCAAACAACTGCAGGGGCTGAACGCTGGCATAGCAGGATGCAAACTGGGAGTAGTGGAGGGAGGAGAGAGAGAGAAGTTTGTCACATGTTGTGATCTGCTGAATAGATAGATTAGATACACACATATGCAGATACACAGTTTACATACATGTATACACACATACAGTACATACACAACTGTAAATAGCCAATAATAAATGAGGGAGTTGTTTCTGTGGGCTTTGTAATTTGGTCTTACAAGGCTGAATCTGTGGAAACAGAAACTGGGCCATGCAAAATAACATTATTTAAATGTTGAGATTAATCTCAATAGTTCACAAAAAAGTAAAAATTCTGAGATTTGATACAATTGTTTTTACCTTTTTTTTCTTATGTGTGTAATATTCCACTCATATGCATGTAATTTTATGTACTATGAATAATGTATTACATCTGCTTGGTTGTCTTTATGATAGTGGTTATAGAGGACTGCCCTTAACTTTTCTCTGATGCATGGTCCATGGTATTTGCAATATTGACCTGATGACATGTATTTCATTCAAATAAAAGACTTCTTTTGAAACAAATAATCCACCATGCTAAGTTTGTACTTTTCATCCCTCCTAGTATAACTGCAGTGTGTAATGGTGCACTAAAACAGGGAGTAGCGCACTGCCAGACTGGCTGAATGTATGGTACTGCCTAAATTAACACACTTTACCGTGCTTAGTGTACTCTGCTGTGTGATGTGTGTCCGTCTCTGCCTCTTTACACTAAATGTAAGCCTCTGCTATTACACTACACTAAATACTGATAATTATTTAATTACAAAGAGCTGTTATTGGCCACCCAATATTTTAATCTACTGGAGCATAATAGATACTGTAGATAGATGCTGTAGTTCAGGCAGAACAGAGGCTGTGTGAGCAGCTACAGTCTCAGCTGTGTGCCTCTTGTCATTCACACTTCAAATGTTACACTCTGACACACACACACACACACACACACACACATACAGTACCATTTTAATTAGCGTACGAGCCACTGTCTTCCTCTCGCAGACTTAATCACCCTCTCCATCAGAAACCCAAGACACACACAAACACACACACACACACACACACAAGGGGGATTGATCACACAAAGAAAATTCAGCTGTGCAGATTCTTTTACAGGACTGACACTTGATCATGTAGATTTGCCTCCCGACACTTGTTTTCTCATTCACACACACACACACACACACACACACACACACACACACACACACACACTTGCACACACGGACACTATAGCTGACCTGTTACAGTATCTTAAAATTGTCATGTACAGAGAGGAGACACATTCTCAGTTTCTCTCCTACAGTACTCTCCATCACATTTGACAAATTACTTTTCAAACTGATTACAAATATCTGAACAAATATATTCAGTCTTGAGTGTGTGAATGTGATCATATCTCATGCAGGTTTCCCAAAATAGTGAACTTTATACTTTAGCACGGTACGTCACTTCCACTGAGTTTGCTTTTAACCGCTGTGCTGTCTGACTGCATTCAACTGTCACTTTCAGACACAATTAAAATGGTGCACACTGCATGAAGGATACAGCACTTAATCACAACACTTACTTCTACTTCTGCTCAGTACAGACACTAAACTCGTCTAACTACTTGTGTTTCTATGACTGAATAACATCACACACACACCACACAGATACTCACAGGGACGACAGCAGCCATGGAGGAGTGTTAATGCTCAGTGGTAAAGAAATAACCATCAGAATGGGAATCGTTGCCTTCTTATACATGTCGACATGACCAGGCCAGATGATGGGCCAATCATTCTTCAGAAAAGACCAAATAACCCCACCTGCTTCTGACATCATGGTGAGGTCACTCTCAACATCACACACATACACACACGCCTGTTGCTTCAGGTTACACCTACACTGACACGCAGTCCATTATTGAGGACTCTTTTGTTATGCAGGGTATATTTAGAAGCAGCTGTAATTCTGGAAATGAGGTGGAAAAAATAGGGGGAGCATGATAACTGAGAGAGGAAGAGAGACTGGAGGAGGAGCGGGAGGAGAGAGGGATGTCAAGAATGAACAGATAGATGACAAAATGGAGGAAGAAAGGAGAAAAAGACAGAGATGGAGAGAGAAGACAGGTGGACAATAAGAGCCCGTGTCAGGACGAGGAGGGAAGCAGGCGTCACACAGTGTAAGGTGATGTGCCTGAACAATGTGATGCATCGGTGCGTTACATATCGTCAATCAGTACAATATTACACATCACTGATGGGAAGAGACAATAGGTGTGAGACACTCACTCTGATGTGTTTTCTAGTTTCTAGTAAAGAAAAGAAACAGGAGAAGGACTGAACTGAACCAACACATCAAACTGTCCAGGCCATCATTCAAGCTCATTGTCTTGACACATTATTCAAATACATGCAACTTTAAGTTCTACTGTCATGTTCTATGTAATTTGGCACGATGTATAATGGCCTTTTAGAGGCCTGAAGTAGTAAAAGAATCCAGTATTTATAAGAAAAAGATGATAGCAAAAAAAAAAGGAATCTGAATATCAGAAAAACAATTCCCATTTCTGTCTTTTCTTATCTCTTTAATCATCTTGTGACCCCTCAGATTAATCTTGGGCCCCCATGAAGGGTCCCAACCCCCATATTGTGAGCCACTACTCTAGACAAAGTTCTGAGAAAGTTGAGTTTAATTAGTTGTGCTGAGTTTATACACAGTTGTTGACTTCCAAAGCAATTTCTTTGAAGGAAAAGCTCCAATTAAACCCAAGTTAACATTCATTCATTATTCATTTATTATTGGAAACACTATTATTTTCCATATATGTTGAATTGTTTGCTTGTGTGTGGACAAATTTCACACTTTTGTATGTTCAACTGACCTGCTGTGCCTAAAATACTCTCTGTGCTGCACAAGCAGTTATATATTAAGTAACTGAAAGTGTAGTTGATCTCCATGTCCACCAAATTACATGAACTTTCCGAGGAATTCACAGTTACATAGCAGTTCCTTTCTAAGGAAACTAAGGGACTAGCTGAATTAAGTATTACTGATGTTCTAATAATGCAGCCACAAAAGCAGCATCTTTTATGTGGTATGAATGTGGAACAACACTGTGTGCTAAAACTTTCCTGACTTTCCCTAAAACGGCGGGAATCTAGAACCCCATTTACAAATCCGAATGCGCAAACCACCTCTAAGGTTAACAGTGCATTTATGTTGAACTATGTTACAAAACAAAAGGGAAATGTGTGTGTATAGATCAAAGACAGCAAACTGGTAATAATACACATTTATTCGCCATAATGGGGAAAGTGGTGTGAATATTTTGTGTTAACAGCTGAGATTTTAAAAAAATGTGACAAGGAAAGAGATGGAAAAATCATTGGCTTAATGTTGAATGTTACTGACACACTAGAAGAAACTATTGTACTTTTCTCATGACAGATATTTTGTCAAACACAGGTGTAGCTAATAACATTTATTAACATTATCAGCTGCATCCTCTGAAGGTGTTGCAGTGAAAGGCTCCTGCTATTGCTGATGCGGACTCACTGATACACCCAAATGTGACGGAGCCATTGTTAAAGATATTTGTTCCACCTCCTGCAATGACAAGTCAGAATGCTTGTTACTATTCTAAAGTATCTGCACTCTAGCATGCACAAATGATCAGATTAACTCATAATTAATACTATACAATACTATACATACTCCATACAATGCTAAAATGAGAGGTGTGTGTGTGAACGTTGTCACCCAACAACTGAAGTGCTGTTCCTGTTCATCCTGCCCCCTTTAGAAGCGGTTCATGTGATCACTCAGGCGTTAAATCATCTGCAAAGACACATGACAAGTCGCTATATTGTGGTACTGTTTCCTGTCGAAGAAGTGAGTTTATGTGACTTGTTTCACTTGTGATGTGTTTTACACCAGCTCTCTCAACACCTCTCTACTTCTGTCTCTCTTTCACATCACCCACACCCCCCACATTCACCCTCTGTCTGTATACTTTTGGTCTTTTTCTGCCCCCTGCTGTTTTCTACACCACTCTGCCGCAAACAGGTTCAGAAATATTGCATTGTGTTGTAGTCACTTGTAAGATAATGCACTGTTTTATTCTATTCATTATTGAATGCTTCTGTGAGTATTTCACTGTTCTGCAGTTAAACACATGTGGACCTTTAATATGTAGAGATGTAGGCTGATGCCAGTAGTCTGTGCAGGGCAGTGAATGAATATAGTGCATGCTCCCCTTCCTCACTTATTTTGTTGAGATGCCTGTGAGCAAGGCATTTAAAACCCCTGGAATGTAAACATTTTAGAAATTTTAGTGGCTCCTCATATTGATATCTAAAAAGACACAGTGGCACTGTGACAGACAGCAATGTACGCTGATGTGAATGTATTTAACTGTGTGAATGCATCAATGTGTAAGCGGTAACATGTCATTTTAATGATTGCCTGGACTGTCAATGCTCATCAAGGGACTGGTGTTGGAAATTATCTTCGGCTATGCAACTGTCAGTGTCTCTCTGTCCCTTACAAATAAACTAATAAATAAATGAAATAAATAAGTTCATAGCTACATAAAGGTACAATAAAATAACTCTGGCATTAGAAATAATGGTTATGTCTGTCATGGGTGGACAGGACCAGTTTCCAGGACAATTAGGCCGAATTTTAGACCAGGATGTCTTCAGTAGATATCACAGTTGACTTTAGGACTAAGCTTTATCATACAGGCCTACAGTCAGGCTTTGTTTTTCTTGTCACAAGGTTACAGGCTTGGTTTTTCCGCCTCTCTGAACCCTTCCACCTAACTGTAATCTGAGCAGGGTAGTAATAGCCCATCATTATCTCTTTTATTACATTATGACTATGAATGCTGAATGTAATTGTGCCTTATTATAGTTCATATTCACATGACTTTGTCCATCACGGGTTTGACAGCGCGTCGCACGTTCACCGAAACACGCAGGACGGCGCTCGTGGACAAGTGCTGGGTCTCACGCTGCCTTTAGGACCATCTGCGACTTCTCCGAGTTTGTCAAATTAAGCTCTATATGTTGTTCGTTGCGCATTCAAACNATTTTTAATGAAAGCTTCCACGCTCTCTGTCCCCTAAACATTACACCACGCAAACTTTGATAATGCAGAACATTTTCACTTTTATTTTCGTTACCATTTTGTTGTGTTCATTTTGGGCCCAACTGTGAAGGAGGGAGTATTTCCGACACCACATGAAGGCAGCAGCTGAGCTCATCTGTTGGGTGAAGATAAAGAAAGCTGAGGGAGAAGAGAAAATGCGCCCTCAGTTTCAGGAGACCTAAATATACACTGTACCGAACATCTTCATAATGTTCCTTATTAATTATTACATGACATGACATGATACATGAACCCGTCACCAAGGAAGTGCGCAAAGATTTCTGTCATCTCAAGTGTTGAGAAACTCCTCTCCAAATGTCAGCTGAAGTGCAATGAGTTGGATTTAGCTTTATTGAGGTGTGTTTGACTTGACGTTCAATGCCCCAGTATGGGCATGGACCTTATCGATCAGGAAGTGATGACGGGCTACATGACAGCATGTTATGTCACTCGTTACATGACGTCCATAATGACCATACATTTTAATAATCCACGTTTAGAGATGTTGTTTGTTTATAGAAAGTAATTCAACAATTAGATAATGATCAGTTTGCTCTACAGAGCAGCGCGGAGTCTTCTCAGAGCAACAGGTGCGTCCGGATGCGATGCTGCATTCACGTAACATGTAGGAATCAGGTACCTATGAGAGTCTTACGTAAATCTCATCTTTTCTCAGCTTTAAGATAGATAATAGTGCCAGGAAAGAGTAAAGCTTTGTTTATAAAATAAGAACAACCCTCCAGGGAGGTACATTACGTATATGTTTCAAGTTTTGAAACATCTGTAGGCTGCTGTGACTGTTAATAATAGGATCTACGATCGTTTCCGAGCGTTTAAACGCCTCACAGACCCCGCCTCTCGTCGCTGACCTCTCGTGAAGACAAGTTGCAGAGCCTCTGGCAGTCAAAGTTTACCTCTCACTTCAGTAGTCAGGTCGACGGACCCCCCGAGGAGGTCTCTCTGCTCCCCTCCCTGCGTTCAGTTTTTTTCGGTTCAGGTGGACGCTCCGCATCTCCTCTGTCAGGATGTCTCCGTCCACGTCCCCTCGGTTCTTCACGGAGAGAGAGGTGGCCCGCCACTGCACCAAGGACTCCTGCTGGGTGCTGCTGGGGACCAGGGTGTACGACGTGACCGCTTTCTTGCGGATGCACCCGGGTGGGGAGGCGCTGATACTTCGCCGGTCAGGCAAGGACGTGAGCCGGGAGATGGAGGGACCCCCACACCGGCACTCAGAGAACGCCCGGCGGTGGATGGAGCAGTACTACATCGGGGAGCTGCACAGAGACAGCGGCGCCGACGAGGCACAGGTAGATCCGGGGACAGCTGACCCACACCCAGCGGGTTAAGCTGACATCACTGACCTCAGGGCATGTAAACAAGTTCAGAGATGAAAAACCTGTTGCTAGGTCTCCACTGGAGGGTCGTTAAGGTTCATGTCTTTGCTGAGTGGTAGAAACTGACAGGGGTCTTACACAGAGTGACTCACTATCTTGGTTGAAAGTTTCTAATTTCTGGAATCTTTCTCCCACTTTAATAGCTCTCCCCCTGGCTCCAGATGTAAAGAGCAAATGGCCTCCAGGCAAGACTGTGGCCCCTTTGAGATAACAGTGGTTTTCCATCATGTAGACAAACAAATCACACAATTTTCAGACAAGTTTAAATATTCTGCCTTCAAGTTTCTGGCATCTGTGTTCAAACAGCTGTACTTACATCTCTTAAAATGATGAAACCAGAGGACAAATGTCCCCTCTGAGCTGTGCCCAGGGAGCTAAATATTCCTCACACTGAGCCAATGTCTTGTCAGTCATGACATGGTTTGACCTTAAGCAGGTTTATTGGCTGCATGTGATATCAGATGCAGTGACTTTGCCAAACGCTTTAGTGGTTTTGGGGCGGTGGAAAAGCCATAGGGGCTTGTTGGCTGTGTGTGTGTAACAGGTGTATAATTGTGTCTCACTTGACTTTACTGGGCGTTTCTGTGGGGCAGAGAGAGAGAGGGAGCTCCCTCTCTTCCTCCTGGACAGTATTGATTGTTTGGGAGGGAATGAGGAGTCAGTGGAAAAAGACGACACAGGGAGGGGTCTGGCTCAGTGCTGTCTGTGAGGGGGAGGAAAGGAGCAGAGCAGGGAGGGGCGTGCAGGTGATATGGCAGACGTGTGGGGGGGCGGGGGTGTTAATGAATGATTCAAGAGGTGTGCGTCTGAGAGACAGAGAGAGAAAGAAACTGGTTTGTCGTGTCCCAGTAGGGACAGAGGGGGCTACAAACAGGGCAAATTTGAGGGAAACTCCCCATCACCTGTCGTTAGATGAATCCACAACCAATGTAGCTCTCTCTATCCCGGTGTTTTCCTCCCTGTGTGAGGCGGGAGAAACAGAGAGAGTTTGCATAAATCTCTCACCGACAGAGTTGACATTTACATGTCTTGCCCACTCTCATGTGTGTCCGTGTGTGTGTGTGTGTTCCTCCCTGTTGGTTGCATCTCGGTAGGCAAAGTTTACACAACTGCAGTAACTTTTCTTTACCCTCTCTGGAGCTTCTTGCTTCACTGATAAGTCACAGCTATAAAAAAGGGACTTTTGTACTCTCAGCTATTAGATTTGAAGATGACATACAAGATATGAGTGTGACTGTGTGGGCTGGGAGGCGTGTGGCAGTTGTGCTGTTAGTGTTGTAGCGTTTTTTCTTTCTTCGCAGCTTTGGAGAAGATACATAAACCCGGTTAATCACACATGTTCCCCTTTTTATTTCAACTGCAACTTGTTTGCACACGATTCAGCACTGAGGTCAGTGTCTTGCAAGTCCAACACAGGGTGCATGGACTCAGACGATAAGTAAAACCCAGCCCTACAGAGGAACGTACACGTCCAGCTGCTGGGTGTGAAACTCCTGGTTAATATGGAGACAATGGAGGTCATGAGACGGATTTCAGCCCGCTGACTTGAGTCACCAGGACATTCCAGTTGTTAATGAAATATCACCCCTACATAATTTGTCCTTCAGGTATGACCGGAGAACAAGTAATGCTCACTTTCTCTTCTGTGTCTCCAGTCACTAGGCACCTTGGTCTAACTGCAAATGTTAAACCTGCCCCACGTTTAGTTCTTTAATGATTGGCCTGATGACTGTAAATTACATTATCACAAAGCAGCCGAATACCAGTGCAGAAACAGGGTGTGCCAATAAGGGCTTTAATTGTGCCTGGATTGCGTCCAACAGAAAGGTCAGTAGTAGCCTTTTGCTGTTTGGTTTGAGAATGAAACCTACAGAATTATATGATCATTTTGTTGTTCCCTCATGGCATCATCCTCCATTACTGAGCAGCTGAGAATGGGACACACGCTTTGTTCTTGAGACTTAAATCTCAGCACCTGTTGAGTTATTGCTGGGGGATGGGAAAATCATCAATTAATATTACGGTAAACTTTCTTGTTACGCGTGATTGATACAGTGGCACCAACATAAGACGGAAGTGTTTTCTTCTTACTGCGCACAATCTCTCTCTCTCTGAACTCTTCTGCTTTCTGGCAGTTCAGCTTTTTGACACTTTATTTTAGTCTATGTGGAACTGAAACGTTTTTATATTGCAGAGAATGAACACAATACAATCTTGATCCTTGTTTTGTGAATAATGATCGGTTACAGATAGATCACAGAATCATCAGTATGGTGTTACCATTGTTATAATGGGGTGGATGAGGTTGTAGTGTCATATTGTGTGCTTGAGATTCCCAGCCACAGACATTGCTGTTAATTGCCACAAATCATTTTTAACTGGGCAACACACTCATTGTACTTTTTGCTGCTTCAAATGTGACTTAATCTGTCCCTATTTCGGCATAATCAAGCAAAGTCTGACGTGGTCTTCTGGAGGCAGCAGGTGCCAGAGTATTCTATTATAATCAAGCTTCCTAGTCCAGTTCTTTAAGGGAAGATCTGTCCCCCAAAGGGTTAAGCTCTGCAAAGCAGTCTGCGCTTTTCTGTCTCAGGGGAGACCGCTGTGCCTGCGCTCTGCCACATAGGACAAAGTGTTTGAACAGACTATAAGCAAATGGTATCTAGAAAGCTTGGCAGACATCACAGGACTTGAATAACAGTCTGTTTGAGGTTGCTCACAGTACAAACAGAACGAGATTAAAGTGGCGATTAGAAGAGATGGTATCCTTCTTGTTTGCATAATTAGTCAGCATACGCATATTCTATAGCGAAACGTGAATCTCAAGCTCACCCAAATGCATCGGTCAAGAGACGTCACAAATCTTTCCACCAATGCTCAACAAATGACTCACAGTTGGTTTGTCATTTTGCACAACACTTAAGGTACTATATTTCTCATTTTTTTCTTTTTTTCTGCTATGAACTGCATTATAGTCACACCCGCAGGACCCTAGAACAGGAAGTTGTATTTTCTTAAGGATTATTCATTTTCATGTAGAGACGGCAGGATAATCTGAGGCAGGAGTTTTGTTGTTTGCCTGCAGACGCAGACAGCAGTGAGATTCCCGGGAGGAGGGTCTACAAGGACTAAATCCAAGATCTGCAGGAGAAGGAAGGGGGCGAGACTGTAGCTTCTAGTGTGTGTGTGTGTGTGTGTGTGTGTGTGTGCGTGCGTGTGTGTGTGTGTGTGTGCATACATGTACATGTGTTTGGGAGCAGGTTTACAATCAAACAGAGACGCTGTTTACACCGTCAACAAATTGAACTGGTTTGCAATAGATGCTGATTGCCTCCATTCAGAACCAGTGTTTGTACTGTAAGTGCTTTTCCACAATGAAAATGAAGCCGGCATTTGGCACAGTTTGTCCTTCAATAAACAGCTCAAATTTTAATAGAAATCTTTAGGGATCCTGATCAAGTTTTTTCGGCACCGATCCGAGTTCTTTGATATTGGGAAACATGCTGATACGGAGTCTGATCCAATATTAAACTAAATGTTGATATGTATCTAGTGTAGTCTAGTAATCCACTTCCATAAAGTTGGAGGACTCAAGAGATGGACTGAAAAAATAGGCCAATATACTGTGTGTGTGTGTGTGTGTGTATATATGTGTATATATATATATATATGACATTATATATCTGTTTTCATAGGTTGAGCAGTACTCCTGTAAACTAGTGTGTAAAACCGCTGCTGTTCCCTTTTATTAAGCACTCATTCAGTAAAGTATTCAGATTGGGATTGGGGACATTTGATCGAGCGTCTCTACACATTATCTCTGCGAAGTGCGGTGTAAAAGCACCACAAATGTGTGTCCCTGACGGTCAGTACAGTACCTGAGCTATTTGAGGTGTTTTGGTAAGATGGACCCCAAAGTACAAATATGTGTGGAGTCTCCCAGGAAATGTGCCCTTTAGCAATGATCCTAAGTAAGTCCAAGCACCAGTGTGGTGGTTTGTTACAGTGTGTGTGTATGTGCACATTTTTCATCGCAGGTTGAGTAAAGACAAAACTGCTTATCCCCTTAATCAGTGTGTCCGTCACTGGTGCACCTTTGTTTGCTCTGTGCTCCTGTCGCTTTGTCTTGAAGGAATCGAGCCAGCACGGCCTATCTACCCCTGGACGGGACATGGAAACTCATTGCTCAACAATCCTTGACACATTGCTCCATTCTGGATCCTCGGTCTGTTGGTCTCACTGTCTCTTTGTACACATGGACTTGAAATGTAAATGAATTCAGCAGGGCAAAGGGCAGAGGCATTCGTATTTATGCCTAATGCACAGGAGAATGTAGCTCTATAATCATGAACATGGGAGGATAGTATACGTATTGTTAAATGAGTGGAATCACAAATGAGCGAGTGTGTATGTGAGTGAGTGAGTGAATGAATGAATGAACAACGGAGATACTATGGAAGAGCACAGCAGAATGAGAACATATGCGCAGAATGAGACTGGAAGTGAGCCGACAGTTCTTACAGTACTGAATGGAGTAGTTAGGTGAAACATGGAGAGGAAAGGCCCCAAAAAGAAGATGAAAATGAAGCCCAGCACAGAGAAATGGAGAATAACAGAGTGTAATAAGGGAGAAACTAGTAGGTATCGAGGTCATGATGGTGGGTGTTGATAAGTTTTGTGGATGGAATGCTGGAGGGCAAGCGGGTCGGGCTGGTGGAGCGCAGGAATGCAGACTTTCATCTGCATGGATCTTTTTCTGTTCAATGATGTGATTGTCTTTCATCAGAGGGCGAGTGGAGGAAGAGGGGGAGAGACTGAGGGGGCTGAGGAGGGACTTAGTACAAGGTTAACATTAAGTTCAATATTAACATCTGCAACTGTTTATTTTTGGCAGCATAGACTTTCACTAAAAATGAGCCAATCACAAGAAAGCAAATTAATAGTACAGTATTTACTAGGATCCTGGCCATCAGGTATATTTAGCTCTACTCGACACCAGCGGCCATGTCATCAGTTTTTCCCCAACAAGCTGTAGAAG
This sequence comes from Oplegnathus fasciatus, assembly GCA_003416845.1. Taxonomy (NCBI): domain Eukaryota; kingdom Metazoa; phylum Chordata; class Actinopteri; order Centrarchiformes; family Oplegnathidae; genus Oplegnathus; species Oplegnathus fasciatus. The sequence continues at coordinate 1,640,916 of NTHP01000050.1, read as the reverse complement.
TGAACTGCCTCTTTTATAACTCTTAAGAGCTGCTCTGAGTTTATCACCGTGGTGATACATTACCCGGCACATTGTTTACCTTTGCTACCATAGAGACTGCCGACACGGCAATTAGCACTCAGGTGCAGGCCTCAGGTGGCTCCCCTCATCGCCACGGTAACACCTGGAAAAGAGAGAGGGTGAGGTGAAGGCAAGCTGGATGGACAATCAGAGGGGATGGAGAGGAACATATGCTTGAAAGGTGCAATTGATTTGGGCAAAGGCCTCACAGGAGTGATACTACATCCTGCCAAGACTCTTTTCTCTCATTGTTTGTACTGCGCTGAGTCCTGAGGTGGTAACTTTTCACCCATAAATCATTACCAGATGGTATTGTTTGTACTCATTGGTCTGTTGAGATCCCACGGGGGGATCTGATTGGCTTTAGAGGTTTGAGGCCCCGCTAATGTTTGCCAGTGGTCATAAAGAAAAGGACAGAGGAGAATATGTAACGCTGGGATAGAATTTCTGCTTAACTCTCCTAAAATATTATATTTTTTTGTATATCCTGCATTACAAAACAAAAGTTTGTGACCCATTTTGTGAGAGATAAAGAGATTTTTCGATCACATTTCCCATTACTTTTTGTTTGTAAATGTTACATGGAGCCTTTGTTCTGTACAAAATGACCACTAAAACTAAATGGAACAGAACAAAATTGTGTTTAGATTAAAACTATACATACAAGATAGGTTGCATAGTGTAAATGAAGTGGTTGAGTGGCGGTGTATAAGTGATTGTAGTAGGCCATATTAGTCTGTTAAATTCCTTCTTTCATTTGTTTGTTCCACCCCATCTCTTTCTTTATCTCACTATCCATCTGTCCATCTGATCAACTTTACATAATGATAGAAAAGTGCTCTTTGCATCAGGCAGGCCTTGGTGGGGCTGGATGTATGCAGTATTTGTGGATGGGACTGGTTGGTTCCCTGGGGGGAAACACAACACAACACACACACACACACACACACACACACACACAAGAGCTGTGTTGTTACAGCAAAACAAAGGGTTGGAAGGTGTGGAACAAAAAGAAAAGATTCTCAGACACACCCAGAGGAGGCAGGAGGAGATGGAGGAAGGCAGCCGGAAGGAGTTAGCGTACAGTAGTGTTGTCTACAGGGAGAGAGGACAGGGCTGCTGTTTCTGCCATGGATATTTTGCATACAGTACAACCTGGCTGCTGGTCAGCTCATGTGCTCTTCTGGTGAAACACCTGTCAGGTGAAAAGAGTCAGCTGACTGTGGTACACAGTGGGAACTGGCAGCAAGAAATAAATGAGTGTGTGTGTTTGTATACCTCGGGAACTAGCTGCTGCCCTTTGCTCTCTGCCGGCTCTGCTCTTTCCTATCAGCACTCACTGAGCGTCATATCATATTACGCCCCAATATAGTAGATTTCGCACATGCCCATTATTGTAGACTGATTTTTTTTTTTATATATAAAAAACCTTCACTGTTGTTGCCAACCCCTCTGTTGGCTTGGGGGAAACTTAAACTCCAATACAAATGGACGATGTCCAATGTGCGATCACACTGTGAGAGATGGATCTAATAAAGTCTTGGTCGCAATCTGTGTTACAATGTATTGATATCAATGTTGAGGTTTGTGTGATAAATGCCAAGAGCATTGTAGCGCTTCGATGTAAGCAGAGAAAAAAGTATGAAAGTAGAGACCTGTTATCATGTTATTATGTTTTTAAATATGCAGCAAAACAAAAAAATAAGCTTTTGATTCAGTCATGATATAATTTTTTTTAAAAACTTTTTTATTTTTTTATAATGTTGTGTCGGCCAGTGTGTTCTGGATTTGTGCATCATTTCATGCTGTATTCTGACTGGTTGGGCTGTAGCAGCAGTATTTGGTCCTAAATATCTGATCCTAATGGATTTTGACGCAGGCTGTCTTTGGTCTCCAAATCCTCTGAGGGTGGACATGTGTCACAGTGTTGTTTGGATTGATTACCAAAGATGTCACCATGTTTCTCTCATGACTGTTAACTTTTACATATAGTGCATATATGTATTTGTATATGTCACTTACTGGCCACTGTGCCTAAGCTGTTAAGCAGACCTATGCAGAAAAAACATCTTCGTCTGTGTTGAATTCCCACTGGTGTACAAAGACTTCAGTAGGCTTGATTATTTATTAATTGCCCCTTTACATTGAGACTTGATTGATGTCTTTAAGTTTTTCAAATCAAAGGTCAGTTTTGCTGCATATTTTGCTTTAGGTCTGTTTTTATTAAGGAAATTTATTGAACTTCGCAGCATGGTGGACGTGGTTGCAGGGGTTATATGGCGCTTAGCTCACTAGTTACTGTCTTTATGGTAACGTGACACCTTCTGCACAAACTGGCTAGCTACAGAGAGCCTCTGATTCTTGTGCACACACACAGAGAGAGAGAGAGAGAGAGAGAGAGAGAGAGA